>ML804698.1:291260-323348 GCA_009831015.1 Picea engelmannii
CTAAAATAAAATATTAAAGCTACTTATAGTGATTCACTTTTATACTTGAAGTGAAATACACTTTACAATTTGAGCATGAACTTTTTCAAAAAAAATAACAAAAAGAGAGACTTGAACTCAAGACCTATTACTTAATAAGACAACTTATAACCAAATGGTCTAGAAAAACATATTGTATTGTTTAACAAGAGGGTTGTTGTTCTTGTTGAAGACGGCCTTGGAGAGCATGCTAAAAAAAAATATTTTCACACAAGAAAAAAAATTGCTTCTCCATGGCAACAAGGGTTAGATCTTGGTTAGCTTACCTGGAATATGCACATTTTCCTATCTATTTCTAATTTTCTGAGATCGCACAGGGTCCGGGGAAAAGAGTATACACAGATATAAAACAGTAGCAACCCGGAAACAAATAATATAAAACTGAAATAAAATCAAAATAATACTCTGTAAAAATGTTAAAAATGTGTATTCAAGATTTATACCTCTGGATCTAATTGAAATGACCATATCTTGGGAAAACAAAAACATTTTCAAGTGAAACGAAACGTGTTCCTAACTGAAATGATCACTCTGGATGTAAGGGAACAGTATTCTTAGCCCATAAATGTACGTAAATGATAGAAAATGGAGATGAGACAACTCAGATTCACAATCTCAATCTACAACATGAGTGGGTCTTCAAACAAGCTCTGATACCATGTTCGACAACATACGTATTCCAAGAGAGGACGAACACCTTCAGTAACCACTCACACAACTAGATCAAATATAAACACACTGATGTTTTAACGTGGTAAAACCCCTATGGGGAAACATCCATGGCCCCATCCAACGCAACCACTTAGAGTAATTTATTAATGCAAAAGAAAAAGATTACAGAGAGATTTTACAAGAGGGTTTCTCACAATCAATCATCGAAAAATAACCCTCCATTCTCTTTAAATAGAGATCATGGACCAAACGAGTGTTAAGCCTTGGATCAATGTTCGTTAAGATTGAGGAGAATATGAATCGTCAGATCACTCTATGTCAGGAATATATTGTGACCATCGGATTTCCTAACTACAAATGCATACTAATGCATACTAAATAAACACACTTTTACCTAATGGCACATTAGACCAAGTAGATCTTAACTAAATCCTAAGTGTCTAAATATCCTAACATGCTGGTGATGTTTCGGCACCAAGTATTGGTTTTAGGTGCACCTGAGTAGTGCACATTGATTGTTATTAAAGAAAGGGTGTGCACATTTCATAGTGATGTGTGCACCTGGGTAAGTGCATGCGGTTGCACATCAAAGGAAGAGTGTGCACATTTTACAGTGTTGTGTGCAGTTTAGTAAGTATGCGTGGATTACCAAGAATTGTGCATCGAACCAAGTTTACCAACTATATTGAGTTTACCAAAGTCAATACTTGATTTTCTAATTGTTGTGCTCAAATAATATTGAATTTACCAAACACAGTTTCAATCTTTTTCCAACCTTCATCGGGGTCATCAATTTCTTTAAGGTGGAACCTTAAATTAGGAGAGATGGGTATTCCAATTACTCCACGTGTTTTGTCACTCCTATTAGCCCATTTGATTTTCTCATCATCATCAGTGGGTTATTTTTCCTTTCCCAAGGTAATCCAGTACAAGCATTTACTTCTTAATAAATCTTCCGTATGAGATTTCCATTGGAAGTAGTTGGTGTTAGTAAGAAAAATATTACTGGAAGAAACCATATTAAATATGTAGATAATATGAATTTAAAAATTGAAACTAATAATCTGGATGGAAAGATCTCGAAAAATTATGCAGTTTTAAAAAAAAATGACACTAAAAACAAACTTCGGATGTGAAAGTTATGCCATTTTTAAAAAAGGCATAAACAACAACTAAAGGACCATGTGATGGTGTAAGTTGTTTTATGAAGTGACCCACTTTTATAAAAAGAAGTAGAGATCACTTTTACAATGAAGTTACTCTATAAAGGAAAAGTTGCATGCAAAATAAATAACTCTAAAATAAAATATTAAAGTTATTTATAGTGATTCACTTTTATACTTGAACTAAAATACACTTTGCAATTTGAGCATGAACCTTTTCAAAAAAAATAACAAAAAGAGAGACTTGAACTCAAGACCTCTTACTTAATAAGGCAATTTTTAAGCAAATGGTCTAGCAAAACATATTGTATTGTTTAGCAAGAGGATTTTTGTTGTTGTTGAAGACGGTCTTGGAGAGCATGCTAAAAAAAAACTATTTTCACACAAGAAAAAAATGTTGCTTCTCCATGGCAACAAGGGTTAGATCTCGGTTAGTTTACCTGGAAGATGCACATTTTTATATATATTTCTAATTTTCTGAGATAGCACAGGGCGTGGGGAAAAGAGCATACACATATATAAAAGAGTAGCTACTCGAAAACAAATAATATAAAACTAAAATAAAACCAAAATAATATTCTGCAAAAATTTTAAAAATGTGTATTCAGGTTTTACACCTCTGAATCTGACTCAAATGGTCGTATCTTGGGAAAACTAAAATATTTTCAAGTGAAACGAAAAGTGTTCCTAACTAAAATGAGTGCTTAGGACGCAATGGAATAGTCCTCTCAGCCCAAAAATGTACGAAAATGATAGAAAATGGAGATGAGTAAACTCGTCTTCACAATCTCGATCTACAATAGGAGAAGGTCTTCAAACAGGCTCTGATACCATGTTCAACAAAAAAGGTATTCCAACAAAGGACGAACAGGTATTCCAAAGTGGTAAAACCCCTATGGGGAAACATCCATGGCCTTGTCCGACGTGGCTACTTGGAGCAGTTTATTAATGCAAAAGAAAAAGATTACGGAGAGATTTTACAAGAGAGTTTCTCACAATAGATCATCGGAAAATAACCCTCCATGCTCTTTAAATAGAGATCATGGACCAATCGGGTGTTAATCCATGGATCAATGGTCGTTAAGATCAAGGAGAATATGAATCATCAGATCACTCTATGTTGGGAACATATTGTGGTCGTCGAATTTCCTAACTACAAATGCATACTAATGAAACACACTTTTACCTAATGACACATTATGCCAAGTAGATATTAACTAACTCATAAGTGTCTAAATATCCTAAGAGGCCGATGATCTATTGGCACCAAGTATTGGTTTTAGGTGTACATGAGTAGTGCACATTGATTTTTATTAAAGAAAGGATGTGCACATTTCATAGTGATGTGCACACCCAAGTAAGTGCATTTGGTTGCGCATCAAAGGAAGAGAGTGCACATTTTACAGTGTTGTGCTTGAGTAAGTGTGCGGGGATTACCTGGAATTGTGCATCGAACCAAGTTATATATATATATATATATATATATATATATGAGGTCGAAGATCCTGTGTGGTTATGAGGCTGGTGAGCCAGGATGCAAATATGTTAGTGCACCTATCCTTATAAAATATGATCGTAC
Source organism: Picea engelmannii (assembly GCA_009831015.1). Classification (NCBI taxonomy): domain Eukaryota; kingdom Viridiplantae; phylum Streptophyta; class Pinopsida; order Pinales; family Pinaceae; genus Picea; species Picea engelmannii. The sequence goes on from ML804698.1 coordinate 294,714, forward strand.
TCAAGTTATTAATATTATCGCATTGTTTCCTGTAGACATATCAAACAAAAAGAGACGGGGGGATAACTACAACAGAAAAGGGAAAATGTGGAGGGGACTTAAGTCCTAGGGAATATTTTATTAATATTTCTGAAAAGTGTAATTTATGGATAATTATTTATCCTAAGTTCTCGAGGGATGGGAATGGGTCACCAAGTGGCTAAAGCTGTTTTTGAAGGTGACAAGTGTCCAATTTAAAGGACAACTATTACCTTATCTGCAGAGGCTTATAAATGGTTTTATGTATTGTAACCAAATTTTTGTTTTCGTAGAGGTGGGTTGTCAATCCCGTGAGAATTCTCTCTAGGTGAGAGATTTGTTGTCAAAGAAGCAGGTTGTTAGGTGCGTTATCATTCTTTCCAAGTGAGAGTTTTGTTGGGAATTGTTCATTGAGGCGTTGGGCATTAGTTGCAGGGATCTGAGACTTCTTGGTTGGCCTGTTTCTGGAACCCTAGAAGGGAAGTGGGGAAGTCGAGGGATTGTTGAGAAGAGAAGGGGCACACTTCATTGGGTGTAACAGGCATGTGGGCAATGAGATATTGTAGACTAGTTGCAGTAGCAAGCACCTTGGACTAAAAAAAAAAATGATTGTTTGACCTTAGCTCAAAATTAGGAACCCTTTTTCCCTTGTGAAATTAAGCCCTAGATCATGGGTGACATGTTGCTGAAAGTATATGAGAAACAGTCTATGGCTAGGAGGAACGTTTGAGTTATGCGCGCAATTGGTGAAATTTCACAAAAGATAAGTATATTTATGTGTTTGTTTCATTTACTATGTTCTTCATTATCTATGTTTAATATGGGTTTAATTCTTGTATGTTGTTACGTATAAGTAATTTTTGTTATTATGTATAATGTTTATTGCACATGTAAGTGTGGTGTTGATATTCAATATTTGCAGTCATGCATGAGTATGATAGTTGTTGTTAATTTTTCTTGTTAAGTTAACCTTATGACAATGGTCATGAGTCTCCATGGAGAAGTTAGAATGGTCGTTCACGCAGGGAAATAATTTGTGTGCATAGGAAACTATATTTGTTGGTGTGCACAGGGAAGAACCTGCACGCACAACAACAAAAAAAAATAGTGTATAACGCCAAAATGGTTGTGCACACAATAGTGTTGTGTGCTCAGTTTGTTTGTACGTCCAATTGTTTTGATTTATTTTCACCATTATAAGTTGTGTCAATAGAGGTGGCATGACTCAGCTTGGAGTTGACCATGTTACTTCAAGTATTATTGCGCAGGCTAATTTTATATAGTAGAATTTGCACACTATATTTTGGAGTAGCATTGTTCAGTAGTAAGAAGGGTAATGTTACATTATGGTACCATAAGCAGTTTGGTAATGGGGATGTTATAGATTGGTATCATATCATATTGGTAACAGGGATGTTACAGATTTGTATCAAAGAATATTTGTAACGAGGATGTTACAGTGTTAAATCTATTAACAAATGTCTAAGTATATAAGATTTGCACTAGAGTAGGAGTGTGACTCATTGGTAGCCTAGAACAGAGTATGGGTATGCTCTAGGTGAAGAGGTGCAGTCCAGACAAAGTATCTAGACAGCCAAGTGAGAAATGTCACGATGTTGCATGCCCTCAAGAGTATTACGATCGTAAGGAACATTGTGGGGACGTGACAGAATATATGTAAGAGGGTGGGTGTGCAAAGTCGCATCCCATAGTTATTGGGAGCATGGGGATAAAGTACAATCAACATTAGGGAGTGTGAGAGTAAACATGCTTGGGGAAAGAGAGGAACTTTGTATGGGGAAGAAAAAATAAGAGTGTTTTTGGAGCTGAAGACTGAAGAGTGAACTCCTATGTGAGTTGCATTGCAACAACTTGTTAATGTTGTTGTTTTCTGGTAGTTTTCCAGGTAGTGGATTCCCTTGAGTTCCCAATATTGATATTCCTAGTTACCTGCACCAGAGAGACCCTGATAAATGAATGGAATTCCTATTGTATTGAGAGAAATGAAGGGGTACATTCCTTGGGTTGGGCAGGTCAAGAGGAAGAGAGCTGGAGGAAATTCAGGATAACTGTAGGAAAATTCCAGTGGGTTGTGGGTATATCTAAGTTGTGAGTGGGCAGTGAGAGACACCCTCTTTTGTGGATTTCTATCCCCAACTCAGGCATGAATTGTTGCTGATATCTAGAACAACAATTCTAAGGTTGGGTGGAACGTCCATCCCAAGCAACTGGTTGCAAAATTGTTTTAAAAGATAAGTGTTTATCTGTGTTTTTTGTTGTTTTATGAGCTAAATTATTTTGTTTTAACTTTGTGTATGTGAATGGGTTTGTATGTTGTTATGTATGGATTTAATTAGTTGCATTCATGTTTATTTTAGCATGTTGTAGCTACATTTAAATTAATGATAACATAATGGTTAAATCTATTTGTATTCTTGTAGCTGGTAAGATACATGATTAGTTAGCATAAAATTTTTATTTTATGTGTAATTTTGCATGGTAATGTTCCTCACTTAAGATGGAGGATGTTACAAGGAAGGCGTGTTGAAGTAGGCCAATTTTTCTATATAAGAAGTTGATCTCTCTTAGCCAGTACCTTGAGGTTAGACAGCTACAAACCGGTTAGATCCATTTCAATCTCCATGGATCCCTTGATGGATACAGTAAACCTCTTCGAGATTTATTTTAGATCTATTACAACCACTACCTTTGTTAGATATCATGGAGTTTCATCCTTATCTACAACAATTTATGATAGAAACCTAATCTCTATTTATGAGCTAAACAATACCAAACACTGAGAACTACTAGCCATCCAAATATGAGAACTAAACAATACCAAATACTGAGAACTATAGGAATACAATATCCAACTATTTGGTAAGATCGATACCAAGAGTTTAGATCTAGGATGGTTCAATATTATCATTCTTGTGTGGTCAATTGGATGGTGTATCAAACGAATCAACATCTATTTCAACATGGTATTTGTGAAATGGTTCATCAATAATAATCTACCTAAGATAGATTCTATATTTATATCAATATTGGTCTTTCATGGATTTATATATAGTGGGGATTATGTATTTGACTTCTTGACGAGACAAGAAAGTCACTTATGGCGCTATATATAGTGGGGATTTTTTTATTTTAAATTTATTGTATGTTGAAATTTAGATTTTGTATTGTACTTGAAATTCCATATAATATGTAAAACTAGAGAACCTCCATTATGAATAGCGCGTAGTGTCAATGGGTCTCTATTTAGAAATAAAAATAAAATTGTTTCACTTTCTCCATCATCTTATAAATGTTATCTTTTATGTGGTGGATTGGGGTTGTTGTGCAATGGATTGGATGCAACTTGATCAATGAAGTTGTAAATTTGAATGAAATCGTTAAATCAGTAGTGGAAACCATTAAAAATGAATGTTAAAACAAATATTTTTCTCATGTATTAGTAATGGAGACTTTTTTCATAAAGAATTAAATAATTTATATTTATCATTAAATTAAAAATTCAATACGTTAACATCAAAGTTCGTTATGTTTAAAGATACAATTTTTATTATTTATAATTTTATTTTATTTTAAATTTATTGTAAGTTGAAATTTAATTTTTGAATTGTAGTTGAAATTCAATTTTTGTTGCAAAGAATATTATGAAAGAAACTTATTTTTTTCATTAAAATCTAACCATTATAATAAGATACATTTGTATTCGAGTGAATCTCATATTGATTATGATTCTATATAATATATCAACTCATAAAAATTAATAAAATTTAAAATTTATTGAACATTTCTAAGGATTGAACTTCCGATTGAACTGGTGTTATAATGAAAAAATTATTATGTTTTTTCTTATTATTATTTTTTTAATCTAAAAAGTAGCTATATATTTCTATATATAAATAGAGTCAAAATTATAGACAGCCCGGGGAGGGCCTACCAAAATGGAAACCAATAACCTTTCTTGAGAATAGACACCCAAGTTTTCTTTCATTTCAGAGTTTAAAAAGGTGTTCAAAACATGACATCGGACAATCTAAATCCTAACATTAGGAGTCTATTTGTTGCATACATATCATACTTCTATTTTCTTTAAGAAAAATAATATGCCTAAGAACATTTATAATAACTCAACTAAGTAAATGTTTTCAAACATGGGTTTCCTCTAGTATCTCTTGAGATTGCTCCAATGTCTCAAGCTTCCTCTTCATCCACTATCGAGATAGGATGCTCCTTCGAGCCAGGAGGAATAGAGTCCCTTGGTGAATTCTAGTTATGCTCTTGATTCTTCCCTTCTGGGGTGACTCTTAAATTTGTACCAAATTGAGACTTACAAAAGAGTTTGAACTTCCCTTCCATATTTTAACAGCCCGCAAAGTAGCTTCATTCTCCTTTCTAGTTTTTTCCACCACTTGGGTCACCATGGCCTTGACTATCCAATATGTCTCTGCCAATTTGAAGCATTTTGTTTCCCGATTCCTTGAGTAAAAAGGGTTTTCGACCCACCCCTTCACTTCCTCTATTATCCCTTCTTTGGTGGTGTTGTGACATTGTATTCGCATTGCTTCTTCACTTTCCATTGTTGTCTTCTTTTCATCATTTGAACAAATATATTTAAACTTGTATCTAGCCATCCATGTCACTCTAGATTCCCTAGTTTGATTCACTAGGCCCTAGGAAGATCACGCCTCTATTCTCTTTCTCTTTTGACGACATCCCCACGCTCTTCTCCTTTCCATCATGTAACTCCTCACTGACTTGGTTTTGTTTAGCGGTCTACCCACATCCTTCGTTCACCTCTTCTACCCTTTATTATTTCCTCGGCTTCTCCACAGAATTTTTCTTGACCTCCTTCTCTAGACTCTCTTAATTGTCCACTTAGAACTCAAACCGCATTGAGACTTATTCTCTCCCCCATGATCCTTTCTTGGAGTAGAGAGACGTGAAACCCACCTTCATACCTTTTTCTCCCTGTCGCTACAAAGCTTATAGTGGATTTCTACAAAGATCCTCCATATAAAGTGTTCTTATTCTCTCAACTTAACCAATGTAGACTATAATATTCCCAAGTTGTTTGTTGCCCGGAAACTACTGAAGTTTTGTTCTTGGTATTGATTTATGTGCTGGGTTTTTTTTCCAGATTTGTATGTTTATTGTTTTATTGTTTTTGCAGCAACATAGTGACACATAAATGATATAGGAAATGAAAGAGACAAAGTACAATACAAAAAGTCCAATAAACTTCAAATCTGACCTTTATCTACTTCGTAAGTTGATCTCCATATAGGAAACCTTCAGATATGGAACAATATAGAATAGATCAGGAAACTATGATAAGTGTTATCACTCTGTAATTTGCCCAAGGCTGTGAAGGCAGTCATAGAGGCAACATCAAAACCACTTTGAGTCTTGGATATATCCCTCCAAGACTCAGAGAGGGATCTCTCTGTTTGATATAGATTTGTTTGAATAGATATTAGGCTAGTTATGATAGATTGGTATTTGTTTTTTTTAATGGTTTGGTTGGAGCAGGAGAAAAGCCATTGGTAAATGGGGTCAAAGAAACGAATGAACAAAAATCCATGTCAACAGGCTAATATTTGTAGGGAAAGGTAGACAACTCACTGGATCATTTAATTTAAATGAAATGGAAGAGATGAAACGGGTCAAGAAATCCAATTAAACACAGAGCAACTAAGAATTATGAGTTTAATCTTGAGTGGAAAACATAAAAAACTATACCAAGCCAGAGACAAAGGGTACATTAAAACCAATTATGTTCCTAATCTTCTCGGAATAATTCAGAGGAAGAAATTAATTATGATAACAGAGAAACAAATTTACAAAGAGGGATGCACATCACCAGTCAAAATAGTCACAAGAATCTTGCAGCATATCACTGTATTATTGAACTATGAATCCATGGAGGCTATGTGCAATCTGATACAAATTAAATCATGGTCCCTATTGATCCCCCTTCTCTACTACAAACATGGATATAAATAAAAATTACAATCCTTAGGCTCAGGAGATCGAATTCGATCCTCCTAGCCGAAAATAACAAGTAAATCCCAAAAAATCTGGAAATGCAAATTCGGTCGAATCTGCAGAAAATAGGGGTACGCTCAGACATATGTTTCTCTTCAACACTGATACCTAGGGGTAAAATGAAGGAGGTTATTTTATATGAGCATGTTATGGACAAAAAAATCTTTCGTTTTTTTCAATTTCATCTCCAGTTCGTCGAAACAACTCCCACAAAATCAGGACTGAAACAGGAAAATGAAAAACTGAAAAAATAGGGCTCAAAGATGGCTTTGATTTTACCTGCTCATGGAACCTGTGCAAAATATGGAAGTGGTTTTTGTTCTTCATCCCGTTCTGAACAAAAACCTCTCTCGGGTTTTTAAAATATGTCTTCGTTTTCCCGGAATCACCTTCGGAAATCAACTGGTCAAAAACGTTACGAAAGTGGTTTTTTTGGGGAAAGGTGGTATTTCGGACCCCCCCAAGGTGATAAGTGGTTTTAGGGAGGGGGGGGTCCAGTGGCTTGTGGAGATTCCATGTGTCCGGGAGTGGTATTAGGAAACAACTCATATCGGACCCCCTTGAGCTGATGTGACGTGAGGGGGGGGTCTGATATGCATGGGAAGGGTGGGTAGAAACTTAGGATAGTATTTTAGTTTGGTTTTTTAATATTTTTTATTTTGATTTTTGTTTTATTACATGTTTTAGTTTATTTTAATATTCGTATTTTACATTTTGTGTTTATTTGTTATGTATTGTATTTTGTTTTTATGTTTTTTATTTTGTTTTGTGTTTTATTTTTATTTATTACTTTTATTACTTTGTTTTGTTTTAATTTTTATATATTTTATTTATTGTTTGTTTATTATAATTTTTGTTTTATTTTTAATTTGTTTATTATATGTTTTATAATTTTTGTTTTATTTTTAATGTTTAATTAATAAAACACTAACCTAATCACTAATCAACTAAATTAATTATTAATTAATTAATTTCTAACAAGACTTAACCTAGCTTATTTGTCTAATTACCCTAAATTTATTAATCTATTTACTAATTACAAACATTATTAATTAATCTAATCTTTTATTTATTGTCAACTACCTTATTATACTAACCAATATTTTACTATCCTAAGTTTTTTTATGTAGGGAAGAGTGGCGGGTGAGATGTAGTCAACGAGACAAATGGGCAAGGGAGTGAGGGCGCCGAAGTGGACGAAGGATGCATTAGGGTGGTGAAGGATCGGGCGAAATAGATGGAGGGTAAAATGGAATCAAACAAGCCAGAAGTCTTCATCACGGGAGCAATGCCAAATTAGCAGCCGAAGAATCGAGTTACCTATAATTATAGGACCTCAACATAGGCTCCACCTGGGGATGACAGCTCTTTTAGGAGGTGTCAGGAACCACTGAACTCTGAACATGCAGACCGATGCTTTATTCATTGGGCCATGGAGTTGTTGCAGCTACAATCTTTGAACTGGCTCAAATTTGACTGAACATTGAAATAGATATGATCAACTGCCAACTCTGCTAGAAACTATACAATACTGAAAAAGATGCTCAAATGACTGATCTTATTCTAAACTTCTACCTACCCTACGCTACTGATAATTTTTTTGTTTTAAATGATACAATAATGCCAGTGCAGCCAGACAAGCAACTGCTCTAACAACTCTACTCTTTCAATGTTTTCAAATAATATCAGAAATAGAACTTGCATAGGCATCATGAAATGTTTTCCATCATGATCTTCATCACAAGGGGCTTGATAAACATGACACATAACAGAAACACTGGGAATGCATTGTGGCTCTGTGATGAACAATTTCTCCATATAACTAGCCACTGGATCAAGATAAACTTGACCTATTATTGGATATTCAAATTTAACCAACTCAACTTCATGATTTGATGTCATAGTTATGCTATTTTCATCCTCATTCACTTTCTGACATGGTTGCAACTTTTCTGATGTGTTCTGAAATGATACTTTTTTTGAGCACACCCCTGTAGTTGACTATCTGATCATATCCATATCATAACAATTTTTTAAAACATTGGGGGTAAATGAAAACTGACTTTGAAAACATGATCTATCTAGCATATCATCTATGGGGTCATAAAATATTTTAGATGAATGTTGATATTGTTTAGCTGGCATTTCATGGCTTACACTGTAATCCTCAACCAAAATATGACCAAGGTTCCCTCTCAAAATCTAAAAATAATTAAAGCATAAAGGCAGTGAATCAAAATGGATCAGCTCATCACCTGTTTCAGGCTTCAGGATTTCATCTGAGGTTTGACCTTCAAAAAGGCTCAAGGGTTACACCTCTAGATCATCTTTTGTATCATCCTTGTTCTCCTCAACTGATGCATTAGAACATTCCTCTTTCTTACTGTTTACAATCTGTTGGCAATGTTTTCTCAGGAGTGAGGCAAAACATAGGGGCAGGCAGTTTGCATTTTCTTGAAAATTTTCTGCACTTTCTTCCTTCAAAATTTGAAGTGACTTATCATCTAATGGTAAAGAATTACATTCCAAAGTTTTGAATTCTGTTTCGGGCTCTGAATTTTTCCCTGAACTTTGGAAATCAGATAAACTTGGAGATTGTGATCCTGGATCTGAAATGTCCTTTTTATCAACAATAACATCCTTCACTATCTCATCAAAAGGTTTGCCTTCTTTGATATTTACCACTTGTTCATAAATTTCCTTCAAAAATTTAAAAGAAGAGAAGCATAAGGGTAAAGTATGTACACTTACCCCAAGACTTTCTACATTGTGATCATAGTTTTCATCGTACCAATCAAGCTTGGGTGAATCATCCATGAATGAAATTCCATTGAACATGCATATCATATCAGGATGATCTTCCTCCATCTTCTGATTTTGAACTTCATCTTCAACTATATCGTGGATTGAGTACATGAAGCTATCATTTTTCAGTCCCCGATACCATGGTTGAGCTACAAAATTTTTGGGAATATTTACCTTTGTGGTTTCTGGAACTAGTGGGATATGAGGTCTTTGAACAACAAGATCCTCTTTCCTGTTAATTTCCTGCATCATCTCTTTTACAGTGTTGGTCAGGATATCTAGTTTCATTTCTGAAGATATCATCTGTTTCTTTTTTGTTCTGGCCTTTTCCTCTGCTCTTAGCTTGGACCTTTTGTTCAGCAAATTAGCTTCTACGTCGACTGCAACATTTTTCATTTCCTCAAGGGTTGCAGTGTCTCTTTCTCTTAACTGGAATGTCATTTCTGGACCAAAGGCATCTGGGTAATGGAATTGAGCTAAACCAGGAGGTGGCCTTACATCCACGGGTATTGAATGATACACCTTATTGAACCTGGTTGAGAATTGTTGTACTATCTCTCCTAGATTTCTTTTCAAGTGGTCATATTCTTCTAGGATGAGAAAAACATTTCTCGTGATCACCCACATATCTAAGAAAACTTGCATGAACTGATGAATAATTTTTATGGTTGCAGCTGGAAGGTTTTTAAACCAATTTTGAACTTTTCCTTGTAAAGACAAGGAAAACATCCTAATATAGACATCATCATCCTCAACCTCATAAAGGTCAAGAAAATCTTCAAACCTCTGGATGTGTTTTTCAGCAGTGATATTGGCATTTTCTCCATCAAATCTAGGCAACTTATTGTTATAATTGGTAGGGAAATCATGAAGAATAAGAGACAGGTCTAGGGGCTTGTATTTGCCTGTGATTTTGGCAGGTACAGGAGGTGAAGCAAGATTCTTACAACCATCTGGAGGTTTAGCAAGAGTAGGAGATAAAGCAGGAGGCTTATGTTTCACTAAGATTTCTATAGGTGCATCTGGGATGTGCACAGGTGTATGAGTATGTACATGATCCACAATTTGGGGCTTAGTCTCTGGAAGATCATCAATTTGCAAATGATCAATGTAAACTTCAACATTGTACTCTTGACCAGGATCAGAATAAGAGAGAATATAATTACAGAAAAATCCTATAACATCTTGAATACAATTAGGACTTGAATACCTTCTCTTTCTATGATGCTTGGTCATGCTTCAGGTTGTTCCTCCAGTGAAGTCTTCGAATTGGAACTGATCTGGAGATTGGAGTCGCCAGGTGAATGATCTCGGCCTTCATGTGTCTGGTCACTGTCCACCATCAGTGATCAGATCTGGAAATTTGAAGTGTACTACTGGGGAAAGCCTCCAGTATGGTCTCCATTCTGTTATCACTCTGTAATTTGCCCAAGGTTGTGAAGGCAGTCATAGAGGAAACATCAAAACCACTTTGAGTCTTGGATCTAGCCCTCCAAGACTCAGAGAGGGATCTCTCTGTTTGATATAGATTTGTTTGAATATATATTAGGCTAGTTATGATAGATTGGTATTTGTTTTTTTTTAATGGTTTGGTTGGAGCAGGAGAAAACCCATTGGGAAATGGGGTCAAAGAAACGAATGATCAAAAATCCATGTCAACAAGATAATATTTGCAGGGCAAGGTAGACAACTCACTGGATCCTTTAATTTAAATGAAATGGGAGAGACTGAACAAGTCAAGAGATCCAATTAAACAGAGAGCAACTAAGAATTCTGAGTTTAATCTTCAGTGGAAAACATAAAAAACTATACCAAGCCAAAGACAGAGGGTACATTAAAACCAATTATGTTCTTAATATTCTCGGAATAATTCATAGGCAGAAATTAATTATGATAACAGAGAAACAAATTTACAAAGAGGGATGCACATCACCAGTCAGAATAGTCACAAGAATCCTGCAGCATATCACTGTATTACTGAACTATGAATCCATGGAGGCTCTGTGAGCTCTGATACAAATTAAATCATGGTTCGTGCTGATCCCCCTTATCTACTACAAACATGTATATAAATAAAAATTACAATTCTTGGGCATAGGAGATCGAATTGGATCCTCCTGGCCGAAAATAGCAAGTAAATCCCAAAAAATATGGAAATGCAAATTTTGTCGAATCTGCAGAAAATAGGGGTACGCTCAAACATATTTTTCTCTTCAACGCTGAAACCTGGGAAAACATTGAAGGAGGTTATTTTATATGAGCATGTTCTGGACAAAAACCTCTTTCGGTTTTTTCAATTTCATCTCCAGTTCACCGAAACAACTCCCGCAAAATCAGAACTGAAGCAGGAAAATGAAAAACTGAAAAAATGGGGCTCGAAGATGGCTTCGATTCTCCCTTCTCATGGAACCTGTGAAAAATATGGAAGATGATTTTGTTCTTCAGCCCATTCTGAACAAAAAACTCTCTCATTTTTTTTAAATTGTCTTTTTTTGCCCGGAATCACCTTCGGAAATCGACTGGTCAAAAACGTTGCGAAAGCAATTTTTTGGGGGAAAGGTGGTATTCTGGACCCCCCAAGGTGGTAAGTGGTTTTAGGGTGGGGGTCTGGTGGCTTGTGGAGATGCCATGTGTCCGAGAGTGGTATTAGGAAACAACTCATATCGGACGCCCCTTGAGCTGATGTGACGTGAGGGGGGGGGTCTGATATACATGGGAAGGGTGGGTAGAAACTTAGGATAGTATTTTAGTTTGTTTTCTAATATTTTTTATTTTGATTTTTGTTTTATTACATGTTTTAGTTTATTTTAATATTCGTATTTTATATTTTGTGTTTATTTGTTATGTATTGTATTTTGTTTTTATGTTTTTAATTTTGTTTTGTGTTTTGTTTTTATTTATTGGTTTTATTACTTTGTTTTGTTTTAATTTTTATATATTTTATTTATTGTTTGTTTATTATAATTTTTGTTTTAATTTTTTTTCTTTCTAATTTGTTTATTATATGTTTTATAATTTTTGTTTTATTTTTAATGTTTAATTAATAAAACACTAACCTAATCACTAACCAACTAAATTAATTATTAATTAATTAATTTCTAAGAAGACTTAACCTAGCTTTTTTGTCTAATTACCCTAACTTTATCAACCTATTTACTAATTACTAACATTATTAATTAATCTAATCTTTTATTTATTGTCAATTACCTTATTATACTAACCAATATTTTACTATCCTAAGTTTGTTTATGTAGGGAAGAGTGGCGAGTGAGATGTAGTCAACGGGACAAATGGGCAAGGGAGTGAGGGTGTTGAAGTGGACGAAGGATGCATTAGGGTGGTGAAGGATCGGGCGAATCAGATGGAGGGGAAAATGGAATCAACCGAGCCAGAAGTCTTTGTCACGGGAGAAATGCCAAATCAGCAGTCGAAGAATTGAGTTACCTATAATTATAGGACCCCAACAATAAGAACAACTCCAAATACACAAAAGAATAAAGGCTTAGACCCTCATGATCCTCCATTGAAAGTGGTACAAGATCAACTTCTTTCCCTTCTAGAAAGTTTGTTGTTGAAGATGCCTTAGTGCGCACTTTACTCGCTGAGAATAACCCTCTTGAGTACGTCCTTCCAAATCTAGTTGCTAAACCCTAGAAAATCTCCTTTGGAAGGTATATCTAGTGATTGTAAGATGATAGGGGTAAATTCTAAGCTATAGCTTCAATGAATAATCTCCAAACAACAATATATCCAAGAACGGGTGCACCCTTCTTCAAGAATCATGCCCAGCCTTAGAAATAAATAATCATGGAATAAATGGGAGCCAATATCCTATGAGAAATGGCGCCGCAAGGGTTGGAATCACTTCTATAAAAAGAGAGACCCAAAACATCCCAGGCCTTTGGAAGATCGATATTTTATTCCTCCTTTAATGCACCCCTTTCTTGTTGAAACTAAGCCTGGTGAGAGCTAAAATGATGGTGAAGGAGAAACCCTTCAACAAAGGATGAAAAATGGTTCCCTGGTGTTGAGAACCCCTCCTAAAGTGGTTTTTAGGGCAGATCTAACTCCTCTCAAGAAGATTGAACTCCTCCTCCAAAACTGTTTTGTCATGTCTACTGAAAAATCCCAAACTATGCATTGTGTTGATAGAAAACCTCCTCTAAATGGAACTGGAATGGAATAGAATGGTGAGGGAGGAATATTTCACTTCCTTGGCCAATCTTGGACCATGAACATAGGAATATTTCACCTCTTCGCTGGTCTCTAGGGTTTCTTGATTCAAAACGTAATTTGCATAGCTCAATAGCACTCAAGAGAAAATAACATGAATGAGGAGTGAGGCGCCCTCCTCGCTCTTTTAGACCTCCATCTTAAATTCTCTATTGAGTTACTTTATGACTTTATCTAAGGTTATTTTTCTAATTTCTCCTTAAGTCACTAACCTTTTTCCCTTTTCATCCAAGACACTTTAATAAAATAACATTAACTCGCTTAGAGACACTTTTAACACCTCCTACCCCTTTTTCCCATTGGAATATAGTCTAAATGGATGACTAGACTACTAAGTCCTCATTTTTCCTTGTCAAATAGGGGGGAACATTGCATCTACCCATTACACCAACTCCTGACAATGCTAGTTTCTTTCACATCAACCCTTGCATGCAAATTCCTCTCCATAACGGCTTCTAGATGGTTTGTGTCAATTTCCTCTGCATTCAAGGTACTCCCATGAATTCACACATACCTGATATTCATGGCACTTGGTTCCCACAACAATTGATCTTGCACGGGCCACCTCTCCGAATTATGGATTCCACCTTTAAATCTCTGGCATACTGCCCTCTTAACTGATCTACAAATCATATTTTCGAACCAGGTTACCATTTGTCCACCTCTTAGCATCGTGTATCAGGGCTGACGCACTCCACATGGGTGTTGACATTCTCATATTCCTTATTTGGGTCGATCGATGCTTGGATCCAGTGATCTCCTTGGAATTCACTTGTTCGCTACGTCACTCCATCTGTCTTCCATATCGTTCTGGGCCTCCAGGTGGAAATCCTATGCTATAGCCTACTCTCAGCATGTAGCACCCCATCTAAGGGATATTTTTTCTCATTATTATTGATGGAAATGTTTTTCATTAAGAATTAAATAATTTAGATTTATCATAAATTGAAAATTTAATAGGTTAGAATGTTTATATATATATATTTTTAGCATTTATAATTTTACTTTATTTTAAATTTATTGTATTTTTAAATTTATTTTTTGTATTGTAGTTGAATTTCTATTTAATTATACATTTGTTTATATGTAAAAATGTAAATATTATTTAAAAATAAAAATAAACAATTAATTGTATGCGAGTTGCAATTTTATTTTAGAGTCTTTGGGTTCTGAGTCCTATTATTCTCTTGCTCCACTCTTATATTATTGATGATGATGATGGTTATGAATGTGTATTGAGATTATTGCCTTCTTTTATATCAAGTCTAGAATGACGAACAATTGATTGGAAAAGTATTATAAACCCTTATCCCCTCATTTAAAATCAAGAAATTTGTGTTTAACTTCCTAAATGTATTAATAATAATTTCTAAACACTGCCCACTTTTTTTTTTTTTTCGGGGAAAAAAACAAACTCTAAACTAGAAAACCATAATATTTTCTAACTCACTTTCAAGATTCAATATAACATTACATACAAGAACTCACTCAAGAATAGTTAATTTCTCCACCCATGCTTAGACAATAGAGTGCACCTTTTCTCTTTATGCAACTCGCCCATAGTGTAAAATGCAATATCGAGATGCTTTGTGTGCAATATGCTTTCCATTAGAGACTTCCAACATAATATTTGACTCAAGCTAACAACTTTGGAAGTAGCATATGATAGTTAATGCAAGAAAATGAATGAAAGAATATTTGAGATTAATGTTGACCATGTTACTTATGTTTCATTGTGACGTTCATCAAGGATCATTAATTTCACATGTTTGTATGGTATTTTAAGGATAAAAATTAAAGAACACAACCTTTTAATCTACTTCCCAAAGCCCCTTTTATAACACTTCAATTCAAATTCTTCTAAATCAAATTTATAACAAAAACTTATGACACCTAAATTACACACTTTAGATAGGAGTTAATGTTGAATTAAGAACATGGTACCTAAATAAAGAACAATGTTTTTTGGATGTTCTCAACAATCAAGTTACATATATCCTTCACAAATGTCACAATGCAACATAAAAAATGAGTAACAAAGAAACTTCACATAAACTTAGCCAAGGTGAATGTCACAATTTGACATAACCATTGAAGAATGTTAACTATGGCCAACCAAAGTCAATCAAAATCAATGTGACATTACCCTTGGTGAACATTGCAATGCAATGAAACCATTAATAAATGAAACAATTTTTCATAAAGTTATCCAAGATGAATGTATCAATGTCATTATATTCAGGTGAATACAACCATAATTAACCAAATTGAACTATATTCAAACATATTTAACAAATTTCACTATAGTCAACCATGGCGAACCATATTCAAACATTGTCAAACATATTCTAAATCATATTTTTATTTGAGAAATGATCTTTCATATATTATATATATTCATGCGATCAATGACATAACCATAAGGAACATCATAACCCAACATAATCCAATAAAATCATTGCAATGCGACAAAACCCTTGATGGACATCACAAATGCAACATCCCCTTTGATAAAATTTGTAATGCAACATAACTATTAATAATATTATAAACTATTGACCATGGTCAACCATGTTGATGCATGTAGCATCACACAGATACTTCCATATTGTCTTGTGTCTAGCATGTGGAATCCGTCCAGGGCCTTCTAAGTATGAGACTTTACTTTAATTAAAGTAATTATTAAAGTAAACTTCTTTTATTAGTGAGTTGAGTATTATTTAAAGAAATGTTTTCATTGGCATTAATGAATTAAATAATAGTCATTGATCTCAAGTGAGGTGAGAAGTAATCTCAACCATTAATCATTTTGGATATTAGGGTTAGGTCATAACTCAATATTATAAAAGTAAAGCTACGGTAAAGGAGAAGACACTTTTACACAGAGATAGTAAAGAAGGACCTTTTCTAGTGTGGAGTCATTCGAGAGTGTAGAAGCAAAGAAGGACTTTTTCTTACACATGATACATTGTATGAGTGAGGAGATCCCATTGATTGAGTGAAGAACATTTCATCCAAGTGTTGATGTACACAGAGTTGGATCACAAAGGATTGTGATTCAAATATATCTTGGATAGGTGGAGAAGGACTTCCATCTAGACATATAGGCCAAAGGAAAAGAGAGAGCATTCATACAACATAAGACTTGGCCACCATGGATAATGCAGGTATTCTGGTACATTTCGCACAGAGTAGCGTGGGTTTTAGCATTACAGTTGTGCAGTTAGCACAGAGCAGCATGGGTATTAGGATAACAGTCACGTTGTTGTCATACAGGATCATACAACGGGTTTGGTAGAAAATCAACTATTCAAGTGTAGATGTACTTTGTCTCTTTTCTATTTGGGCCATTTTCCCAATAAGGGAGCCCTTGTAAGATTTGAAGTTATTTGAATGATAATCTTAGTTGATCGGTAGAATATCTTTGTGTGTTGTGTTTGATATTTTTTGTTTCCTTATTTATGCTTCTGTTGTAATGTTTTGTTGATAAATCATTGGTCCTTTTATCCAATAATTGATTTATTTATAATTAACTGTCGAGTGTTGGGTTGAGAAAAATTTCAACATGATATCAAATCCAAGTTGAATTAATCAACATGGTATTAAAGTAGACGCTCTAAGAGGGATCCAACCTCATGTTGCACAAATGGTAGGTATATTGGATCAGGAGTGTTGCGATGGGTGTTTGAAGGACTAAGCATGAATCCACTATATTTTTCAGTAGATCTATTAGACCTGCAAGGAGATCTTATTAGATCAATAAGAAACAGTCAGAAATTGAAGGAATTATTTTAGGGAAACAATTGTACTCTAGAAAGATCGTTCGTTGAGGACAGCGCGGGTATTCAATTACAGGTCGTGCAAGTATCAATGTAATAGTCGCATTGTTAGTGCAGAGAGCGTGGGCAAAGATTGTATAGGAGAGTACATGGTCAGTTTTAGTAGAAGGTGATCGGATCAAATCTTGGAGATGCCAACTGAATTGTGATTTTAGGATAGGTTGGATGGGGTTTCCAACTATAGTCCTTGGAAGGAGAGGATCATTTTGGTGTTGATGGAGAACAATATATGGGAATTTTATAATATTGAGATCACTCCTCCAACAAATGAAGTAGAATTGGTCATCCATAATCAGAAGGATGTGAAATCTAGGTGCATAATTCTATATGGAGTGAAGGATCATTTGATCTCTCATTTTTCAGGAAAGAACATTGTCAAGCACATGTGGGAGGCTCTGAAGAGTTTATTTCAGAGAAAGAATGAGAATAATAAAATGGTGTTGAGAGAGAAGCTCAGAGACACCAATATGATAGGATCAAACATGGTGACAAGTTATCTCACCTGGCTCCAATAGGTTTGAGATGAACTCGCTACAGTTGGGAAACTGTGACCGATTCAAAATTGGTGAGGACGACATTAAAAGGATTCATGAAGTAGTGGAAATCATTCATCAAAGGGATCATGGCACGTGAGAACCTCCTTGATTGTTCAAGGTTGTGGTATGACTTCATTCAGGAAGAACTTTGAGATGCATAATTGAATGGAGGTCAACACAAGAATGATGATGAGAACCTTTCTCTTGTCAGCTAGACAAAGAAGGAAAAGTTCAAGAAGATTTCCAATGGATATTCTAGCTCTCAATACGACAAGAAGGACATGAGAAAATTCAAGTTCTTTGCATGTTACAAGTTTTTGAATTGTGCAAAGAAATGTCCCAACAAGAATAAGGGTGGGAATGAAACACAACTAGAGATAGTTGCATCGGCAAAGACTCAAATGGGTGATTTTTCCAAGAAGATTGAACGGACAAAGTTCTTACCTGTTTCCTAGAATTCCTTGGGCACCATATCATCTAGTGAATGGATAACAGATAATGGATCCACATGTCATATGACAAGAGAACTTGATTTTTTAGAGAGCTTCATAGAGTCAGACTCAATTGTGCATGTGGAACTTGATCTAGGGACCAAGCATGTAGTGAAGGGATCTGAAATAGTGTCATTCCGAATGGAGTCAAGAGGCGTATTGAGAATGATGGATGTGTTACGGGTGCCATAACTCAGGAGGATTGTGCTCTAAGTCTCAACGATTGAGAAGAATGGATTTCAAGTAGTGTTCCAATATAGAAAGGCATTGATCAAGCCTATAAGATCTAGCTCAGACACAACAACTGCTCTTGGATTTAGAGAGAGAAAAATTTATATTCTAAATGGCCAACTTATGTGAGCAATGTCAACCAGTAGAGTGTCAAATAATAAGAAGAAAGTAGCTATAAAGGTTGAGAATCTCAGAGGGATTCAACCTTTAGGTTTAGGTGGGAAGGAGCATCCTTCCAAGTCTTTCAAGAAGCAGTCATGGTACGAGTTGGCCATGTAGGATACTTAGGAGAAGGAGGCTTCTAGGAGCATATTCAAAGGCAATGAGTCTTCAAGGATGGGTCCAAGCGAGATGGCAGGGATAGATTTTGTTTCAAAGGGAGAAACCAATCAAGTGGATTAGAGATCATCCATGGTAGCGGATATGGTAGTGAATACAAAACCACATCGAGGTAGTAGAAGTACCTTCCTCTCTAAGTGGGAGTGTTGATGCATGTAGCATCAGACAGGTACTTCCACATTGGTTTGTGTCTAGCATGTGGAAGCCATCCAGAACCTTCCAACTATGAGACTTTAGTTTAATTAAAGCAATTATTAAAGTAAAGTGATTGTATTAGTGATTTTATTTTTATTTAAATAAATTATTTAATTAGAATTAGTGAATTTAATAATAGTCATTAATCTCAAGTGAGGTGAGAAGTAATATCAACCATCAACCACTTTGTATATTAGAGTTATATCATAACTCAATCTTATAACAGCAAGGCTAGGGTAACAGAGAAGACACCTTTACACGGATATAGAAAAGGAGGAATTTTTCTAGTGTGGAGTCATTCAACAGTGTAGAAGCAAAGAAGGACTTTTTCTTACACATGATACATTGTATGAGTGAGGAGATATTATTGGTTGGGTGAAGAACACTTCATCCAAGTGTTGATGTAGAGAGATTTGGATCATGAAGAATTGTGATTCAAAGAGATCTTGGATAGGTGGAGAAGGACTTCCATTTAAAGATATAAACCAAAGGAAGAGAGAGAGAATTTGTATAGAAGAATGATTGGCCATCGTACAAAGTCAAAGTATTTTGGTATATGTTGTGCAGAATAGTGTGGGTTTCAGTATTACAGTCACGTGGATAACATAGAGAAATGCGGGTATCAGGGTAACCGTTGCATTCTTGTCATACAGGATCATATAGTAGGTTTGGCAGCAAATCAACCAGTCAGGTGCATATGTACTTTTTCTCTTTTCTATTTGGGACATTTTCCCAGGAAGGGAGCCCTTGTAAGATTTGAAGTTATTATAATGTTAAGCTTAGTTTATGGGAAGAATATCTTTGTGTATCGTGTTTGAGATTTTTGGTTTCCTTATTTATGTCTCTGTTGTAATGTTGAGTTGATGACTCAGTTGTTATTTTATTCAATAAGTGATTTATTTGGAATTAATTGTCGAGTGTTGGGTTGAGGGAAATGTTAACAAACCAAGATAAAACACCATAGGAAACTATGATCAACCATGGTCAACCATAGTCAACCAAAATCAATGCAACATGACCCTAATGATCGTCAAATTGCAACATAACCATTGGGGAACATAGTTGTTTAACCAACATTAACCAAACTCAATGCAACATAACCCTTGGTAAATGTCGCGATGCATAAAAAACGTTAAGGAATGTAGAAATTTTACATAAATTTTTCCCAAGATGAATGTCACATTCTAACATAACCATTGAGAACTATCATAATCTATCATAGCCCTCGATGAATGTCACAATGCAACAAAACCCTTAATAAGTGTCGCAATGTGACACAAAATATGACTTATGTGAACTTTCTATGTTCCTCAATGATTATTTTGCATTCTAACGTTCATCAAGGGTTATGTCTCATTGCAATATTCCTCAAGGGTTATGTTGGTTTACTATATTCATCAATGGTTATGTCACATTGCGACATTCATCTTGAGGTATAACTTTCGTTGAATTTCTGCATTTCTCAATGGTTATGGTTACACTGTGACATTCATTAAGGATTATGCGACGGTCCTCAAATTATAATAGAGGGGATGCAATTCATACAAATCGCACTAAAACGTAACCCTAAAGGAATGTCACAAGGTAACATAACCCTAAATGAACATCGCAATGTGACATAACCATTTAGGAATGATGCAATTTGATAGAATACAATTAATATATATGTCAAAATGTGACACAACCATTGACAAATGTATCAATTTGACGTTATTCGACCAATATGAATATTGCAATGCGACAGTACCATATTAAACCATGGTTAAACAAAATCAACATGGTAAACCATAACCAATCATTACTAACCATAATCAAGCATGGTCAACCATATTCAAATCAGTATGATGTTTTTAAATGGTTGACCTTGATGACCTTTAATTTGGAACCCATATTCCAATAGGGGGATGAAATTCATAAACACTGCATTGAAACATAACCCTAAAGGAATGTCGCAAGGTGGCATATCCCTAAATACGCATCGCAATGTCATGTAACCATTTACTAACAATGCAATTCAACATAAGACAATGGATATGTATGTTGAATTGTGAAACAACCATTGAGGAATGTAGCAATATGACATTATTCAACCAAGATGAACGTCGCAATGTGACATTACCATAGTAAACCATGGTTAAACATAATCAACATGGTTAATTGTAGTCAACAATTACTAACAATAATGAAAATGGTCAACCATAGCCAACCATAGTGAACCATGTCCAACTAAATACAACCATGGTCAACATAATTCAACCATGATAAACATCACAATATGGAAAAAACATTGAGGAATGTGACAATCTAACCTAACCCTTAAGGAACATTAGATTATGACATAACCATTTAGGAACATAGCAATTTGAAGTAAGTAAATCAAGATAAATGTGAGAATTCTACATAACCATTAAGGAACATGACAATCCAACATATCCTTTCATGAACATTGCAATGTGACATCAACCTTCAAAAACATTGCAACTTGACATACATCCACCAAGATCTACATTGCAATTCAACATAACCATTAAGGAATATCACAAATGTGACATAACCCTTAATTCATTAAGGGTTATGTCTCATTGTGATATTCTTGAAGGGTTATGTTAATTTGCGACATTCATCAAAGGTTATGTCAAATTGTGACATTCATATTCAAGTCTAACTTTTGTTGAATTGCTACATTTCTCAATTGTTATGGTTTCATTTTGACATCCATTAAGGGTTATGAGATGTTCATCAAATTCTAATAGGGTTTACACAATTCATAAACATTGCACTAAAACATAACCCTAAAGGAATGTTACAAGGTGACATAGCACTAAATGAACGTCACAATGTGATGTAACCATTTAGGAATGATGCAATTTGACATAAGAAAATGAAGATGTACGTCGAAATGTGACACAACTATTGAGCAACTTAGCAATTTGACATTATTCAACCTAGATGAACGTCGTAATGTGACATTACCATAGTAAACCTTGGTTAAACACAATCAACATGGCCAACCATAGTCATCAGTTGCTAACCATAATCAAAGTGGTTAACCAAAGTCAACCATTACTAACCATAGTCAACTCAGTGCATTATTTAGGAATGTTTCACTATGGATGACCTTTAATCTATCACCCATATTCCAATAGGGGGGACACAATTCATAAACATCGCACTAAAACATAACCTTAAAGGAATGTTGCAAGGTGATATAACCCTAAATTAACATCACAATCCCACATAACCATTTACTAACGATGCAATTCGACATAAGACGATGAAGATGTACGTTGAAATGTGACACAAACATTGAGGAATGTATCAATTCAACATTATTCAACCAAGATGAATGTTGCAATGCAACATTACCATAGCAAGCCATGGTTAAACACAATCAACATGGCCAACCATAGTCAACCATTACAAACCATAATAAACATTGTCAACCATAGTCAACCATTACTAACCATAATCAACATGGTCAATCATAGTTAACCAAAGTGAACTGTGGCCAACTAAATACAACCATGGTCAACATAATTCAACCATGATAAATGTTGAAATATGAAAAGACCATTATAGAATGTGACAATATATCCTAACCCTTGAGGAACATTATATTGTGACATAGCCATTGAGGAACATAGAAAATCGACATAAGTCAACCAAGATAAATGTCACAATGCTACATAGTCATTGAGGAACATCACAATCCAAAATATCCTTTCATGAACATTGCAATGCGACATAACCCTTCAAAAACATTACAATTCGACATATTCCACCAAGATGTACATCACAATGCGACAGAACCATTAAGGAACATCACAAATGTGACATAACCCTTGATGAATGTGTGTGCACCAATACCAATGAGGAAGCAATTCCATATGAGCTTACCAAGATGAATATCACAATACATCATGACCATTCAAGAGCATCGAACTAAAACATAACCCTTAAGTAATGTCATAAGTTAACATAACTCTTTATGAACATCGCAATATGGCATAACCGTTGAGGAACATAGAATTTTGGCATTACATAACGAATAATAACATCACAATGTGACATAATCATTGGGGAACATCACAATCCAACATAATCCTTGAAGAATGTTGCAATGTGACGTAACCCTTGATGGATGATGCATTGCAACATGACCATAGTCAACCATCAGCAACCATGGTCAACATAAGTCAACCTAATTCAACCATAATCAACCATTCAATAACATCACATTGAAACAAAACCATAAAGGAATGTCACAAGGTACCATAACTCTAAATGAATGTCGCAATGTGACGTAATCATTTAGGAACAATGTAATTCAACAATAGTCAACGAAGATGTATGTTGGAATGTGACACAATCATTTGGGAACATCAATATCCAACATAACCCTTGAATTACCTCACAATGTAACATAACCCTTTATGGATGTTGTAATGCGTCACAACCATTGAGTCACGTCGCAATTTGACATTACTCAACCAAAATGAACATTGCAATGAAAAATTACCATAGTAAACCATGGTTAAACATAATGAACATGGTCAACCATAGTCAACCAAATTCAACAATAGTGAACTAAGTCCAACTAAAAACAACCATGGTCAACATAAGTCAACCATGATAAACATCGCAATATGAACAAACCATTGAGGAATGTGATGATCTAACATTATCCTTGAGGAACATTAGATTGCAACATAACAACTGAGTAACATAGAAATTCAACATAAGTCAACCAAGATAAATGTTGTAATGCTACATAACCATTAAGGAACATCACAATCCAACATATCCTTCCATGAACATCGCAATGCGACATAACCCTTCAAAAGCAGTGCAATTCAACATAATTCCATACTGATGAACATTATAATGTGACAAAACCATTAAGGAACATGAAAAATGTGACATAACCCTTAATGAATGTGTGTGCACTAATACCAATGAGGAACATATCAATTCCATATAAGTTGACCAAGATGAATATTTCAATGCATCATGACCATTTATTAACATCACAATAATGAATTTTGCAAGGTGACACAACCCTTTATGAATGTCGCAATGTGATGTGGCCAATGAAGAACATAGCAATTTAACATTACATAATGAAGAAGAACATTGTAATATGACATAATCATTAGGGAACATCACAATCCAACATAACCCTTGAGGAATGTCACAATGTGACATAACCCTTGATGGGCATCACATTGCGACATAATCATCAAGGAATGTAGCAATTCAACATAAGTCAACCATGATGTACATCACAATGCAACATTACCATAAAAAACCATGGTTAAATGTAATCAACATGGTTAACCATATTCAACCAAAGTGAATGATAGTCAACCAAATTCAAACATGGTCAACCATAATAAAACAAAGTCAACCATAAGTTGACCATAGTAAATGAAAGTCAACCATAAGTCGATCATAATAAATCAAACATAAACTAAATTCAACCCAAAGTGGACCATAGTAAACCAATGTCAACCATAAGTCAATCATAGTAAACCAAACATAAACCAAAGTTAACCAAAAGTTGACATATTCAACTATAGTAAACCAAAGTCAACCAAGTTCAACCAAAGTTAACCATGGTCAATTCAAAATTGTGGTCATCCATGTCCAACCATAAGAAACCATGTTTAACCATAATAAAACCAAATACAACCATAAACACCCATGGAAAACCAAAGATAAGCATAGTAAAACATGGTCAACCATAATCATTCACACTCAACCACAGTCAAGATGGTTTACCATAGTCAACAGGGTCACCCATGTGAACCATTCCACATAACCATTCACAAACATCATAATCCATAATACTCTAGCAACATTGAAATCCAACAAAATACTCTAGGAACATCACAATGGATATATTAACCATAATATAAACCTCTTATGTCTTTAAACATCGTCAACCATAGCCAATCCTATTCAAAAACATCTTAAAACCATACTAAAAAATTGTTAGAAACATTGAAGCACTGCCAAATCATGTCTACATGCTCTACTATAGTTATCGATATACACCTAGTATCATCCATAATCAAGCATCATGAACCAAACCCAACCTCTTTTTTTCCAAAGAGCTGGAAGATTTTTATTCATTAAAAGGGGTGTGGCCTAAACCACTGAGTACGAAATTAAGAACCAATTTATAGAGAAAAATTCTAGTTCTCTTAGACCAACTATCTTCCATACATCTACACTATCCCTATAATTCCTCCACTACCTAAGACTACTATTGAGCTTAACTGAGTAAATTCGGTGAAAAATATTGAGTATACATACAAAAAAAACAAAACATGTCTAAGTTTAAGGCAGAAACAGTCTATACCTCTTCCTTTTTGAGATCTTCATCATCTAACGATGCCATGTGACATTTAAATATGGTTACAATGACACCTCATGTCTATATGAGCAATTGTGGCCATACCAGGAGCAGAAGTCTCAGGTGCCTCATTCCACTATGTCAATTGTTGTTGCAAGAATTCCACTTGACGATGCAAGAATTCAACCTCATCCTATAACTGTCCCACTAAAACCCTGTGTTGAGCCAATGTATCCAAAGTAAAGGAAAATCTATAATTAAGTGCATTCACCTTAATAACGAGTCTTTGAATATCCATAAAATTGTTGTCCATCACTTCCTCATCTTGGGACTTTTCATTCAGCCCGGCCTCCATAACTATCAATTTTCTTGAAGCCTTGTGGAAATGGAAAAGAAGAAACCAAATTCTCATGCAGTAGACAAATGAACCTCTAATCCCTCCACTCCCCAGAATGAGATCAAACAACAACCAGGATGGCCAGGAAACTACAGGGATAATGCTTCCCTATTTGTAGACTAATGTTTTTCAGCAAAATTCTAACTAACCATGTAATCTTCAAGACGACATTTACAGAATTAATAGCTTTATTTCCCTTCCAAATCAAATCCATACATGCATCATGTACCTTACCATCTCTTCCCACATTAATTCTAATGAATTATCCTTGTGATCACTTGATCCAGCTAACATCAGATCCTAATTTTACCATTGTGACCTGTAATTCCTCCACCTATGAATTTTCTTTCATAATGGAAACTTTCCAATATGAATTCCCATCCATCAAGTTGGGAATGGATTTGTACCTGGCTTGTACCATCTCCTAGGATCTCCCACAAACCAAAGTACCTTTCCCACTCATGGAACTCATTATCTTCAATTCCCATTTAACCTGAGATAATTGTTGCAGGGCATTTTTCATGTTCCTTCCACATGCTAGAATGAATGACCATACCTTTAAAACTATAATAAGACTATAAATTGGCACCTACATGAACCTTCCATGCAGAGGCATAAAATAAACAACTAGCCCCACAAGGACCATATAGGCCCCACTCAAATTCCAAGCCCTCTTCATTAAGGAGGAGTGTCAAAGCTCACTATCCCACAAACCCCCAAGGAACCTAGGGCTAAACCAATGTCTCTATTAGCCATTTCATCTGCTTCTTTGTTGTTTTCTCGGAGGATGTGGTAAAACGGATCAGAGTGATTGGTCAAATAAATCTAAATCTTTTCTATGAGAAACTTCAAACTAGCCTCCTTGGGAGTAGTTCAAATAAAAAAACATTTGATAATGCTTTTGGAATTGCCCACAATATTTATATGCAAAATTTTATTTTGCTTTGCCAACTGCACCCCTTGATAGACTGCATAGGATTCTTACTTGTTATTTGAGGTTATACCTATATTCTAATATAAACATAATTATTGAATTCCTCTAGGGAATCCATATAGCACCCCCCCTCCCCCTTACAATTGGCTCCCTTGGGTTTCCGTTAGAATCCCCATAAAATCATAAAGTATAACATAATTGTGAAGAAAACCAAGAATGAAACTCCATTGTGGATGACCAAAGCTGCCAGAAAGATCATTGTCTTATTAACTATAACTTGAATGCTAAGTTTAGACATCCAAAGTTCCTCATTCTTTTCTAGTTTCTGAGGGGATTCCATTCTTATTCTCTTAGCATTCAAGTATTTTTCCATTTGTCCCAATGAGTGTGCTACTACAAAGGAAGGCTTGGTGTGTTTATTTTTTAATATGACAATATTTCTTTCCAACCACAATTTCCAACATGCGTATTTAGGATATGCCTTCCATTCTCTTTGAAACACAAACTTACCATGGAAACAAACCTTATAGAAAGACCCCCACTTGCCTAGCAATGTTTTACTAGTTGTGGGCCATGATATCTCAAGTCGATCAATTATGAATACACTAAGTACCATACATGTTTGGAGAATTTACATTCCAAGAATAAGTGATGATTCGTTTCCAAATTTTTACATCACAAGGCACATCTAAAGCGCCCCTGAAATCCTGTTTTACTCAAATTATCCCTAGTTAGGAGCTTACCATGGGATAAAATCTAGTAAAATATGTTTATTTTCACAATCCCATTTTTATCCCAAATATTCCTCCACATATTTGATTTGTTAGGGAGTGTATTTTTCTGAAGAAAATACATGTAGCATTCCCTAATCGAATAACCTAATGCTCCCCAACCTATGCTAGCTCTTAAGTGTTGATGAACATGGGTTGTCCTTTGAGATTTAACAAAAAGTATTGAGCTGGATTAATTAGATGGGGGTGGATTGGTGATTTGGATTTAGGAGCGAAACGAATTGATTAACAGACTAAATAAAATAAACACAGAGATATGAAGAACAACACAGATATACATTGAACAATATCTTCTATTGAATAAATGAAATAGGTTGAAACTATAAAATTGCATAATTGAAACACTTGCTTGAATGGTGGTAGATATCTCTGAGAAGAGATGTGGATGATACACTCATTTGTCTCAGGAGAATGATTACAATGAGGCTCCAAAGGCCTTTTTGATATTACTCATGAATGTCAAAACCCTAGACATCCAAAAACCTAACCCTAGGAGGTGAAACGCCAAAATTCATGTGGGCCCTTGTGGGTAAGTCGGTACCTCAAATACACGTGATCATAAATTTTTCATACAACCTCGATTTTAGGTGCGTGATAGCCCATTGGAAAGGTCTTTTAGAGAACTACACATTACACTGTCAAACTCTGATTTCGTCTACAGTTTGACTATGGAGAGATAAAAAAAACTTTGTTTAGGCCTCCAAAATGGCCCTGGAAGTACAACAAGATGTGCTGACATGAAAACATACAAAATAATCCAGTTGGATTAGGTGAGAGGACACCAGTATCCACCTAGAATATGTGTAGGGCTTCAAATAGCCCCAGAAGTGTAGAACCCACAATTACAAATAATTACAAAAGAATGTGTTGAACTAAAAGTGGACAAGAGGAGCCAGTTGGAATAGGTGGGTGGCCACCAATATCCACCTGGATCAATATTCCCCCCTTAGGAATAAATGGCCTCCATTGTGTTGATTTCCCCCATCATGTGAGGAAACTTCTATTGGATTTGGCCCTGGGTGAACCACTTTCCTTGGTGTAGGAGTTACCCTGCCTTGACAACCTGATAAAGATGGATCCTCTTCTAGCAAGTTCCCTTGACCTGTGTGTCCACTATCTGATCAATGGATGCTTGTTCCGTGCAGTCAGGGTTGAGATATATAGGTGTCAGTTGTTTTTCAATCTCTGAGGTGTCCAATAATGGTGGAAAATATGGTCGAAGGAGGTCCACATTGAACACCGGGTGCAGGACAAGGAAGGGTGGAGTGTTGAGCTCAAAATCATTGCTACCCATATCCTTGGTGATAGTGTAAGGCCCATAACGAAGTGGGCGGAGCTTCTGATGGGGCCATGTGAGACGCTCCTTCTGCAAATGTAACCAAACTTTGTCTCCAACCTGAAATTGGTG
>ML804699.1:12404-27515 GCA_009831015.1 Picea engelmannii
GGATTCACGGAAACCCTATTTTCTGATGTCCACGTGGGTTGTTTGTGTATAGGGTGCGTGTACACATGAGCTAACTTTGTACAGGGAGCGTGGAGTAGATAAAATCATGGAGATTTTTGTTTGAGCTGGTACCAAGCTCTTGGATGATGAGGCAGGTTTCAGATCTGCATTCTATGGCCTCAGATATATCACTGAGACACTGGTATGGTTACATTATTGTCTTGATAGATACCATTGTTTGATATGTTGTGAAAGCTTAGGGCATTCTTGGTATGGCTCCTATGATATGGCTCAGTTTGGTTGATTTGGTTGATGGAGTGAGCAACACTCTTGTGATTCAGTAGTGACATGATTGCTATGATATACTAGCTATTTATACATGATTGAGATAGCACTCATATTGATTTGATGTGGAGCATGAGCAAGCTATTGGAGAGCTTGGATGTGTTGTGACTGGTTGTGGGACAGTTTGGACAGTGGAAGACAGAAGGGTTCTAAGCATATGAAGAAAAGAAAAACCCTAGTTGCTTAGAAGCAGACGCTTGTTGCATTATATATTGGCCGCGTTCACACGTGGGTTGTAGTGAGCCAGGGCACGTGCACACGCGGGCTGCACTACTGACAGTTCCCGTACCTGTTGACAGATTGATCTCTGTTGAGGATTGTTGCCTCATCTTAGTTGGTGCTGAGAATGTAAACTAAGTCTTGCATATAGAGTTGATGCTCTTGTAGAGTTGTACTCTATTCAGTTGTTGTTGATAAACCCCAAGGATTGTAGTCCGTAATAAAAATAAAATTGTACATACATCTTGTGTTCCTTGTGTTCATTGTGGTGATGACTTGTTGATGATATATTACTGATATGTGCTCACATCTAACTGGTTATAAATGACAGCAATGGGTAATGAATAAATGTTGAATGCTAATTGATGAGTTTTGTGAAAGAGGGAAGTTTTGGGAAAAATAGCCCCACATTCATTCACCCCCCCTCTAAGTGTGGTAGGTGTGTCCAACAAATTTCATAATGGCGTAATCTACAGTAGTATTCCACCACCAACATAAGTTTTCAAAACAGCTTCATGATCTAATGGGTACTCTCCAGAAATAAGCAAGTTTCCATCATTAGAACAGTAACCAAACAAGTTCTCAATCTCCAAACTATCGAATATAAAAATTGAGTAACGAAAACAAAAATCCTATTAAACACATTGAAATGAATATATAAACAAACCCTGAGATCCCCAGACTTGGCCAAAGAATTATATTATATACGCAGGGCATAATAGGTCGAATTTACAAGTTTAACTCAAAATGCAACCCATATAAAAACCTCGAATGTAATTACTCAAAGAACTGTAAATGCCTTGTGAAACCGAGTATCAATTTTTAGTCAAGTCGCAAAGGCCTTCTAAATCAAAAACCCTCGTATAAGATGAGGGAGAAACCAACCCAATAACATAAAGGCTCAGATATGCAATGATTAACTAGTACCCAAAACTATTGAAGAACTTAACACAAAATAGCAACCGAGAGCCTAACCTTTCAGAATATTGATACACAGGACTAAACAAAAACAAGACTACAATAACCGAAACCCTCGAAATGTATATCAATAAGTGAAAAACGCACTATAAAGGAAGTCTGTAAGTACTTGGTGAGATTGAATATCGTCAAATAATTCTAGAGAAGCCACAAAGGCTTACCAAATCGAAACCCTCACCTAAGCTCAGGGAGGAACCAACCCAGTAGCTTAAAGACTCAAAAATAAATCCACCGATAGAAATTTCAATAGGGTATAGTCACAAAGAGTAGAAATTTCCTAAATATTGATATAGAGGGACGAGTCGAGAATCTAGAATGAAAATCAAGATAGTAATGACTGAAACCCTAGGCCATGGTCGGAATTATCCGAAAGCCGACCAAATTCCAAGAAAAGGACACATGGAAAATGCTTTTTAGGCCACAAGGACAAGGAAGATCTCAAGGTTGACAATGAGTTGTTAATCACATAGTACTTGGGTAATGACTAGTTTAATCATAGGTAAACCATGTTACTTCGTATAATTAATCAACGTTGAGTTCCACGGGCTGTTGTTTATATTAGTCTACATTTTTTTTTAAGTATATTACAAATTGTTTAGCATTTATATATAGACAAATAAGTTTTCCATAAGACTAAACACGCATGTTATGAGTGCAATAGCATATAATAGGTCTACTAGTAGTTTCAACCTTGGTAAACCCCATAATGCCAAGGAATAAACGACGAGGTACTTAGATAGTTTAGAATGTTTTAGGTGTTATTTGAACAGTTAAATTGCATAAATTGGATATCAATATAGTATATGATATAAAATTAATTTCCATA
This sequence comes from Picea engelmannii, assembly GCA_009831015.1. NCBI lineage: Eukaryota > Viridiplantae > Streptophyta > Pinopsida > Pinales > Pinaceae > Picea > Picea engelmannii. The sequence goes on from ML804699.1 coordinate 14,773, forward strand.
TATACAAATGTTTCAAATGATAAAGGATTTTATATATATATCTTTGGAAAAGACTATCTAATATAGAGGAGGAGGTAAAAACTTTGTTCAATCATATTAAGTAAAAAAAAAAGGATAGATTGAAATCTCATGGAAATAAGTAACAAGAAATCCTAAGATCGAAATGTTGAAATTAGTCTTCTCATGAAAATACAGTATGGATGCTATGGTTTTTATCAAATGCAATATGTGTTCAATTAACAAACAATAAAGAAAAAAAAATAGTGTAATTTTTAATGTTTTTAAGGAGATGTGACACAGTTTCGTCTGGATGCATGCACCTTAGCTTAGTTGCATTTGATTCTTTAGATTAGAAACCTTCATCAGTGGACCAGGACGCAACCGGTAAACCCCAAAACAAGAAATGGTTGTTAGGCTAGAATCTAGAAGGGTTCCTTATTCCAAATGATGAGATTTCTAATTTGGACTTCTTATTGGGGGTAACCCCTATTGTTGATAAAGGGAATTTTTCCCACGTCAACAGAATTAGCACTAGAAGGAGGGTCGTATGAAAAGTCTACCATATGGAATAATTTTATTAAATCATTTTATCCATCCAATGGCTCATCTCCATATCTTTGTATGGGATGACCCTTTGAGTATTTTGAGACCCACCGAGGGCATCTGAGTCAAGACAGTTAATCTCTTGTCAAACTCAAAATTTGATGGTGAAGGTAATGTATATGCATTCACGCATCTCAATCAATTTAACATCACATGACAAAATATTAAGATTGTTCAGGATAATGAAAGTTGTCAATTATTTATCCTCACATTTGAAGGACAAATTAAAGCATGGTTCAGGGCATTACCGATGAAATCTATACATAGCTAGAAAAAATTCATGCAAGTATTTATTGTTTCTCATGTAGATTATGTTTAGATGAACTCCTTAATGAACTTAAAGGAATTTGTAGGATCGAAAAAAAATCTATGGATGATTTATTTCTAAGATTCGTGTAGATTTATTGTAGATTTCCTGAAAATGGCAAACCCTCAGACCAAGAAATCTTTGATTGGTTTTCATATCTTGTCTCTATTTATGAAGGGTACAATTTGAATAATCAAATCATCTCTCATCCACAAGATTCAGGTATTCATGATGAAAATTCAGTCACCTCTTATCCCAATGGAATAATTTCAAACCTACAGACCATGCAATCATATCCTCAAACATCTAATAATCTGCAATATGATTTCAAAGAACCATCTGAGGAAACTATTACAATAAACGATGTCAAAATTATATTGAATGAAGGATCAATTCACCAAGTTGTTGTATATTTGAATGATACTTTAGTTTTGGAAGAAGTAACAACTAACATCTTCATGAAAAATCATGATCCAACAATGAATGATGAGGGGTACATGATCTCTGATTAGCACTCTGTTACAACTATGGGGGAATCTTTACCAGAAATATTAAACCCCTTAGACCTAGAGTATGAACAATATAGTGTCTCCCCTTTAGAGAATCATGAGTATATTTTGGTCTGTGACAAATCTCTCATTGAGAAAATCTCATCATTTTTATAATATGAAGATCTTCATTCTCTTTATACGAATATGTTTGATGATAATCACCCACATGATCACCCACTTGTTTATCATGTGGTGCAATTTTTATATTACTCTTTCAATAATGAAACATTGAATGATATAAAGCAAGAATATTCCCCAACTTTGATTGATCAAAGACTCATCCTTAATGACATTCCATCCAGGATGCACAATGTTGAAATTCCCTTGCAATTCAAATTTATGGAAGATGTTAAATCCCAATTTGATAATGATAACCCTATTTTCGATGAATTTTTTGTTGTTCCATAATTGAATGTGAGCATCATTGTATCATCCAATGATATTGTACAATATGAAATTTCATATCGCAATGCACAGATATTAAGACAAAAGATACAAGGTATGTAGAGCACAATGTTTTTTCGAATCCCTGTGAAGAAATCACATCGAATGAACAACCCATCATCATACAACACATAGGAAACATTGAGATGATCCAAGAAATATTGTCATCTAAATCTGCTCCAGAATCACATGCCCATATTCAAGGGTAGATGCATCACTCGTCCTTGGATTCTATCTCATTACTCCAACACTCCTCACATGATTTTGTTGATGTTATAGGAGAAATCTTGGAGTCATATTTTGTTCAATGCTTCCCTCAAACAATCGGATATAATTTCTCCTCTCAATATGTGGGTTATGTAAAATGTGGGCCCAAGGAGACTTGTCTGGATAATGAGGAACTTTGTTTTTGTCCAATGGTTATGTTAGGTTCTCATTGTCTTGTTTTGACCTCTGGAATATATGATATTATCCATATTGAGACTCTCCCATAGGGTACGTTTCACACAAATTTCATTTATGGGTCTCATTAGGTATGTCACTCATTTTTGGTTTCCTTCCAATAGTCTTATGGTTGTCAATGTAAATTTTATGCTGGAATTGAAGCTTGGTTGGAGGAATCCTACATGTCTACATTTCCCATGAATGATAACGGTGTCAAATTTAACATGTTGGGTAGATATTTGCTTGATTCAATTCTTTCTATATTTGATCTATCAGTACTCCATTTTTTGCTATTGACTTTTGATGAACATGTGGTTGCAGGTTTGGAGTTGCTTGAATGGCTACATTGGCACTATGCTTTCACTTAGCCCTTTTTCAACCAGTGTAGGATAGAGTAGGAATAGGAATAACATAGTTCTTTTTCTTCCTTTATGCTTGCATAGTTTAAATGTTTGATTCCATTTCCGCCTGTGCAGCGTAGATTTTGACTTGTCTTGGTTTCTTGAATTAAATCCACCAATTGTTATTGGTTTAGTTTGTAGCTCAAGATGGCTTTCTTTAGTATTAGTTTATTCTTCCATGAAAGCTTTAATATTTTCAGTTGATGCCTTTCATTTTGTGGTTTAACTAAGATTGGATTAACTTTGGTTTTCATTCATCTTCATGAGGAAACCATGTGCAAAATCCTTTGAGAACGTTCAACTGAAATATCCATCTGCTCCGGTATCATTCACTCTAACGTTGATAGCTATACAACTTACGAGCATGAGCTACTGAAAAAACATCTATGGTAGAATACTTTGTAGTTTAAGGAAGGTGGAAACCTAGTTGGAGCAATCCTTGCTTAAATACTTCCACATAATGTATTGGAGTTCCTTCAATGATTCCATTGGAGAAATGTCACCAAGACTTTGGGAAGGAATCATATTGTTTGTTCATGGCATTGCTTTTCATAATCCACAATGGTTGTGCAATCCCTACTGACGAAATCTTTTGATGGCTATGTTTCTAGCAAAATATTTTGGACCAACGAATCAATGTGATGGTATCTTGGGTCCATTCTCTTGGTTCTCGAAATAAAGATTGGTGAGATAAATTTTGGTTACAAACCTTCTCAACATGTATGATTTTCTATAGGCTTAAACCCTTCATGATGGAGTTAATTTCAGGAATGTAAAAGGTAGATCATCAATTTGTTCAGAAGAAATTCAAATCTTATAGCAGATTGTGATCACCATACCTTGATTCATTCATGATGGTGTCTATTGAGTATAATCACCCAATGTTTGTTTCTCTATGAATAGGTTTTGCTTAAGACTGCCAATACGTTTATCCCTTTCCATGTCTTAAAAACTGTATTCATTTATTGGGAAAAGAAACAGTATATTTCATTTCTAGCATGTATCTCTAGTATAAGAACGTCAAGCTTCAATTTCCCTTTTACTATTTTGAGTATCTTGGAAATAATGAGGGTTACTGTAGAGCACATACACACAAACACTTTAATGTTGCACATTGCACCACAAGCTCCTAAGTTTGAATTTTAAGGACAAATATTGTGCCTATCAGTGTGGGTGACAAGATAGATATCTCCTCCTTTGCCATGTGAGTTCAATTGATGAAATTCATCTTGCTATCATCATCCATGGTCCATTCTATGGGGAAACATTTCTCAAAACATTGTCATTGTAAAGATCAATCTTCAGAAAACTAGATCGCATAAGGCCTACGTAGTATTTTTCATATCATATGGCTTCCTTTAATGACTTGGGTATGTTGAAGTACGATGTTTTAATTCTTATTGAAGTTTGAAGGTGTGTCCTTTGAAGCTCTTTGACTCAGATTTAACCTTCTTGATCTCATTTCCCATTTTATTGCTATACTCTTCGAATAATCAGATGCAATATCTTGACTTGGAATGACTGACTGGTTTGTGTTGGTTCTCTCTTTATATGGTCTAATTTTGGTTTTCTCATGAAGTTCACTAGTCTAGTTTCCTTGATCTTGATCTCGCTGGGGGTTTTACATCATAATGTTTTTGTTTCTTTTGGAGTTGGAATTTTTAATTGTTGAATCATAGATACATTACAGCCAAGTCATACAACTCTCAATGGGACACTTTAAGGAACTAGAATAGAATATTTGGAAAGGCTTATCAAGAAAATATTTCAAAACTCATCCAAGCACACAAAACACAAATCATACAGCGAACTGCACCCTTGCTTGCATAAACACCACCTATTGTTCTAAAATCCCATGCTCAGGGGAGTTTCGAGAAGAGAAGTGTTACCCATGGCCTTACTCTTTTGATTTTATTTAAATGTATGATGTGGACACCTACCTCAATTTCAGATATTGAACATCTTCTAACCACACCATACATGATCTACAACCTAGTTTCAAGGAGATGACAATGGAAGGAGTGCTAACAACAGTTGTTTGATGAGCATTCACAACCAGGACATGACTGGTGGTCATTATAGCCAGAGCCATTTTGTTGACCAAAAGGGAACTTCCACTCAATAGATGAGTATTCAAGCTAAGTCGACTTCACCTCTCTATTTGGATTTTGGAAACAAGAACTTGTAAGATTCAGGATCTGACTTCATGCGTCCCAACAAGCATGGTTCCATTTTTTTTAAAGCATTATCTTTTTGGTTTACTATCCCATACCAACACGGATACAGATTTTAGTTCTAGTTTATGTTGTGAGATTTCTACGAACATGTTTTCAGGGAGGAAAGTACCTTACTCGACATTGATTTTGGTAAGATTATCTAATGGTTGAAAATTTATGTTTGAAAATGGCTAATAAAGCAATATGGTTCAACTATATGCAGATCTCAATCGTGGAAGTTAGTTCTCTCCTGAAGAGAAGGATATGGCTCGAGGAAAACAAATGGCTTCATAGTATTTGACATGATCATGAGACATGTCACTTGGGATCTTTATTCGTGAATTTGTTTTTGGAATTCTGCCTTTAAATTCTCTGCACATGATTGTATTGAGTCTTTTCTGAGAATTTTGGGGATAAAACCAACCTCATTCCTTGAACAGTTTGTCCATGAAGGTATACATACCTAGTTGATATCATACGCGTGATTTGGATCTGTGATGGGATAAGCATGTTACGATGTAGATTGAGTTTCAGAACTTAGAGAGATTCAGAGTATGCACACATATTTTTGAAACCTTAAGATATCGCAAGGCCCAAACAAAGCATCTGATGGGTAATAAATGGAACCTCTTATCATCCCTTACTCCCTGAAGCGCAAGGCTACAAAGATGAGCTTATAGTTTTCAGAAAATCGTGATGAGAGATGCAATTCTCAGCCAACACTAGCACTGAAGCCCATCTATACAAAACGATAGGCTTTCACGGGGATTAGTCTTTTCAAGAGGCTACAAAACTATTTGTGTTAGGATGCATGAACATTATTAAAGTTATTGGAAACACTGACATTTTGATTTCTTTTTTAGTATACTCTCTTGCTGATGACTTATCTTTAATCATCACTTTCATTTTTTCAATTGTAGCAGGTTTCAGGCCGAGTTTGTTTTTTAATTTTGAATACGATTGCTCTCTTTCATTCCTCATCATATTTTCCCCTCAATGCAGTTCATTCTCTAACTTATGTTTTTCTTGTGAATCCTTATTATATTTGATGGCATACATATATATCACCTTTGTTGTCTCATATAGGCACCACCTTTGCACTGTAAACATGCTCGAATCAACTTGCATCTCTTTCCTATCTCATGAGTTGAACTGGAAGGTCCTCTTGAAGATAAATGAGAATTATTTTTGGAATATTGTGATAACAATCATACCATGAATTAATAGAGTGGTTAATCAATGGTCATTATTGCATGTTGGCTGGTGAGAAGATCATATGTAACATGGGAACCATCCACACACTAAGTAGTTGCTCGCATGAAAGGTGAAGTGTCAAAGTATAAAGGCTGAAAATGAAAAGGGATAACCTTATTTATCTAGGTGCAACAAATATACAATGTAAATCTCAATAGATGGCAGTCATCCCCTTTCAGGATAAAAGAAGGACACTTCTTTCCCCATCCCTCGGATGTTAATCATGCACTACATAAATTGAGAAGGAATGAGAAAGAAAGCTTAACCAGACTAGGGGACATGCAGATATCTCTGTCAGAGCTATGGACTCTGGCTAACAGTGGAGCAAGGTATGTGACGACTATGGTGACTCCATTGGGGCTATGGACACTCACAGACGGTGGAGTAACACCTGAGAGATAATATATATGCACATGGTGAAAATATTTGTATACCCCAGACCTATATCAACCCCATGAAAAAGATACCAACCTAAATTTTCGACGTAGTTTAAGGAAATAAATTGCACCATCATTCATCCTCTATTTACAATAAATGAGCTCTACTAGCCAACATGCTAGAATCACCAGTGAGCCCACCATAATGGAATATTTCATGTAACTGTTGCACATTAATTCCATAATTTCTTATCTTAAAAGTAATTATATGACCCTCTACAGTTTTTTCTCATAGGTTAAGGAAGACTAGAAAATTTTTTGACTTCGCCTAGTGTGTCGCCATTTGTTGTGCTAGCACAACACCATCCCCAATTTCTTCTTTTACCTTTTCTCTAAGAGAATAAATTGGGCCCCCCTACTAAAATTTTCTACTTGAAATCCTCTTAGACTCTCTCATGAAAATGACAAAGACCAAGTCTCTCTTTTCATTCTCCATATTTTACCATTTCAGTGATTTTAAAGAAGATGTTGGCCCACCGATGTTGATGTTTTGTAGCTTTGGTAGGTATTCCCACAAATGGCCTTGATGTTTGGCATGTGGGAATATTCGTTGGCACCACATTGGACTTTTAATTTGGTGAAAAACCCCTTGGATTGGAGCTTGGGGCTTCATGGGCTTGTCAATGGGCTTTGGGGGCTTGTGTTAGGGTTTCACACCCACATGGAGGAATACAAAATTATAATTTAATGTTGATTTTAGTGGAGGGCTCATTAGAGTAAAATAAGGGATTCTAAACTCACTTTGGACTCCTCTAAAAGGAGAGGAGAGATTGTGACATTATGGAGTTAGCATAAGTGAGTGAGCACTTGTACTAAAAGGCTTGGTGATTTCAGCAAGGGAAATTCTGCAATTTTGGAAAATCTGGCCTAGGGTTTTTCTGGTCTTTTTTATTCTCATTCAAGAAGAAGGCCACACATGTGAGGAGAGGAGAGAGAAGATCTGACATGTGGAGTAGATTGTACTTCCAGAAGGACAGTCGCATGTGTGACAAGGAAAGGTACATACAGATTGCATGTGTGGTATGGAACAGGTCCATACAGCCACACGTGTGACAGTCGTACATGAGAATTAGGTTGCACATGTGACAGTCCACACATGCGAATTTATGGGCAGGTTGCAGGCCGTACATAGTGACGTCAGCAGTCGTATGACTGACATCAACAGGCCACAGCAAGTCTTCTAGAATAAGTTTGCAAATTGGGAATTTTACTGGGATATTTGTTGAGTTGTATTTTTCTAAAGAGGACTAGTTTTTGTCCTCAGATTTACTGTTTTGGTGAATTGTTGAGAGGATTGGTTTTACCCTCGGAAATTATGAATTTGGAAAAGTTTACAGAATAGAAAATTGTGTCTCACGTGCATGGATCATTTCTCTCTAATCCTTATGTTTCTGCTGCTATAATTTTCTATCATAATTTCAATGTAAAATTATTCAGTGATAACAGCCCTAGGGTTTACTGTTTAGGTCACCTGGAAGTAATTTTTAGATATGAAACTAGTTGCATAAAAAAATGACATGGTATCATAGATGAGGCATTAAATAGAAAGAAGGGTAATCTTCTTGAGACACAAACATCTACAGATTGGTGGTAAAATAGATTTGTTGTTGTGGGTTTTTGTTTTTTGTTTTGGGAAGGTCACGCTGGTGAATGTGATATTGAGTGGTTTTCTCGGGTCTTGGGAACCATTTTTATAGGGGATTTGTGCATGAGAGAAGTTGCCAAATTTTGACAGATTATGGATCGATTGCATCCAGGAGGAGGCTTAGTTAGAATCCTGGAATGGCAAGTAGAAAGGAAACAATTATGAGAACCAAGCCCTAGAGAGAGAGGCATCTCCAGAGCCGAGCTTGTCATGAGTTTGGTCATTATGCTTCACAATGTCGACAATGGAGAACAGGGGGAAAAAGGAAACATGCATCAGTGACAGAGGTTGATGAGGTTGCATATAGGCTTCAGAGGGAGTTCTTACTACTCTCCACCCTTTCTGGTATAATTTATGGTAGTGGGACCTATTTGGTGGATAGTGGAGTCTCATGTCATATGAAAAGATCACAGGAGTTATTCGAGAGCTTCAAAAAGTCCAACTCAAATATGTGCATGGAGCTTGGTATCGAGACTAGGCATGCAATACAGGGATATGGAACAATGTGATTCCAGATGGAGGTAGGAGATGTGTTGAGGGTGACAAATGTGTTGTGGGTGCCAGAACTCAGGAGGAGTGTACTCTCAGTCACAGTGATTGAGGAGAAGGGCTATGCAGTTTTGTTCTGAGATATAAAGGTGTTATTCATGCCCAAAGGATCTAGCCCCAAATCAATAGTGGTTCTTGGAGTTATAAAGAGAAAGTTATATAGGATTAAGGGTCGTATTATGCGAGCTATAGCCAATAATAGTAGAGTGACATAGGTCAGGGAGAAGGTAGCTCCAAAGGTTGTGCAGACTTAGAGGAAGCCTGACTTCAGAGGGAGTTAGCAGGCTTAGAGGGAGAGTCATTCGTTCAGAGGGCATCTACCTTTAGGATCAGATGGGAGAGAGGAGTCTTCCAAGACCATTGGGAAGGTGTCATGTGTTGAGGAAGCCAGGTAGGAAGCCTAGAAGCAGAAGGATTCTAGGAGCAACGTGTCTTCCCAGGATGGACCATGCCATACATTATGATTCATTTTAGTGATAGTGGGAGAAACCAATCAAGAGGATTGAAGTGCACTTGTGGTAGAGAATCTAGTGCATGAGACAGAGCTACTTCTAGTATGGGAGATAAAGACACTTCTATGTGATGGAGGATGGAATACCCCCCTCACTAAGAGGGAGTGTTGATGTTTTTTAGCTTCTAGAGGTATTCCCACAAGTGGCCTTGGTGTTGGGCATGTGGGAATATTCATTGGCACCACATTGGATTGTTCGTTTGGTGAAAACCCCCTTAGATTGGAGCTTGGGGATTCATGGGCTTGTTGATGGGCTTTGGGGACTTGTGTTGGGTTTTCACACCCACGTGGAGGAATAAAGAATTCTAATTTAATGTTGAGTTTAGTGGAGGGTTCCTTAGAGTAAGCTAACGTCTTCTAAAATCACTTTGGGCTCCTATAAAAGGACAAAAGAGATTGTGACAATCTCATTTTGACATTATGGAGTTAGCATAAGTGAGTGAGAACTTGTTCTAAGAGGCTTGGTGATTTCAACAGGGGAAATTCTGCAGTTTTGGCAAATCTAGACTAGGGTTTTTTTGGTCTTTCTGATTTTTTGATTCTCAACCAAGAAGAAGACCACACATGTGAGTCCACATGTGTGAGGAGAGGAGAGAGAAGGTCACACGGGTGGAGCAGATTGTACAGCTATAAGGACAGTCACATGTGTGACAAGGAAAGGTACGAACATGTTGCATGTGTGGTATGGAACAAGTTTGTACAACCACATGTGTGACAACTGTACAACATAATCATGTCGCATGTGTTATAGTCCACATGTACGAATTTTTGGGCAAGTTGCAGGTTGTACTGAGTGACATCAAAAGTTGTTCGAATGACTTCAGCAAGGTGTATAGGTTGTATAGTAGATCTGATGGAACAAGTTTGCAAATTGGGTATTTTCCCAGGATTTTTGTTGATTTGTATTTTTCTAAAGAGGACTAGTTTTTGCCCTCAAAATTACTGTTTTAGTGAATTGTTGAGAGGGTTGGTTTTTCCCTCAGAAATTATGAATTTGGAAAAGCTTATAGAACAAAAAAATTTGTCTCATGTGCATGGATTATTTCTCTATGATTCTTATGTTTCCGCTATTGTAATTTTCTGTCAGAATTTCAGTGTAAAATTATTTAGTGGTGACAACCCTAAGGTTTATTGTTTGGGTCACTTGGAAGTAATTTTCAAATCTGAAATTAGTTGAATAAAAAGTTGACAACCGATATACTATATATTAGTGAGCTTTCACTTTCCTTCAATGATACACTACGTATCAGTGAGCATCCTCTTTCCCTCATTGATACAAGTCGTATTAACAAACATAGTTCTTCCTCCGTCGATAGGGCCCATATCGACGACTTGGGTTTTTCTTCACTGATATACAAGTTGAACCAACACTTAAAGTTTTTTTAATAGCTTTCTCTTGTATCAATGATCGATCTTTCATCAACTGTTGATAGACCGGAACTCATCAGTCCTGGAACATCAATACACTAGTGCTTCATCTACTTCTGACCACCAATATACATTGGCTTAGATCCCCCAATCTTCGTCGATACATGGTATCAACAAAGTTCATCTCATTTTTGTCGATACATGGTGTCTTAACAAGGTTCATCATTCTTATGTCGATACAACATCCATTGACAAGGTTCCTTTATTTCTCTCTGATACACAGTGCATCGATGAGGTTCATCTCTCTCTCTTTGATGCACCGCTTGTCGATGAGTTTCCCTTTTCTATTATCGGTATTCTAGAAGAAATATGTCAACCCCTCATCAACACTTAGTGTATCAATAGTGATCTTGTTTTTCTCATTGATATAGACCATGCCAATAAGCTGCTTTCATCTCGAAGCCTCTCCCAAGTTCCTACAACTCAGATCCTTCTCATTGTGCTCTTTAATTAGGTTCCTATGGTTTCAAGTGATTAATCCCTCCATGCTTGACTGGATAGTTGATGATCGATTTCCTACCTTGCTTAGTCTACATCATGTTGCAGTCGTGATTGAGTTTGTGTGTGTCGCCAACATCTTTCATTATGCATACCATGCCAGTGTGCACATTTTGTGCATTCTTGATTTTATGACTAACCTTGATAATGAAAGTGTTGTTTATTGTTAGGTGGGTTAATTGTAGCATATACAAGGCAAAGGTTGGCTATAAATTGCATCTCGGAAAATAATTAGTACTCTTGTTGCATACTCAGTGGCAAGTGCTCCAAACGTCAGTTGGTTGTTTTTGCGGGATAATATTTCTCAGCCACTGACATATGACTTCGGTTCTAATGGATGCATTAAGATCCTATATAACATTGATGCCATAGAAAGTGATGAAATTGAATTCGGGCAAAGAAGTATCGAGAATGGGGTCCGAACTTTCATTAAAAAAAGTATTTGCTCACAATTTTGGGTATTGGTCAAAGTGAAATTTTCACTCCTGAAACGGGAAAGATGTATTTTTTACGGGACTATGATTCCAACGTCACTAATGGAATTGAAATTCAAGGTCCAGAAGTGTCAGAACGATCGCCAAGGATTTTCCGTTAAGCAAACCTCATTAGTCGTGACCTTCATTAAACATGAATATACTTAGATTCTTGAATGAAGTTGCATGTCTCTCACTAGAATCCCCTCCTTGTTCTCTCTGTTTTGCAAAAAATGATGCCTCAATCGGACATTGTATGAGAAAATTATGGACTTTTGAACTCAAGCTCTTGTTGTTTTTTGCTGGCAAAAAAGACACTTAGAAATTTTTTGATTTGTCTTACCTTCATAAGGGAGTAAGTGCTCATCTTGTTGATACATAGGACAGTTCATGATCATCTTACCGATACAAGAGTTCATGCTTTTATTTTCGACATATGAGTTCGTTCTTTTCTTGCTGACACATGAGTTCATGCTTTTCTTGCCAACACAAGAGTTCGTGCTTTTCTTGCCAACACATAGGAGAGTTCATGTTCATCTTGTCGATACATAGGAGAGTTCGTGCTCATATTTGCAACACATTAGTTCATGATTTTCTTGTCGACACATAGGGAGTTTCTGCTTATCTTTCCGACACACGAGTAGGATCCTACAAAATTTCCTTTCATATTGTGGTCATATCATTTTACTCCGATGTCTATTTTGTGCATTCCTTACACCATTGGAAAGGTCTTTACGAGATATACAAATTCATATTTATATGATTTTAGAGAGTCCTCACCAATTATTCACATTGCACGATGGGAAAATCCCTATTGAATATAGTGTTACAACCAAGAGCAACCAAGAGAAAAGGAACTAGGAAGTGAACTTAGGGAAGCATATATGAACTCTCACTTCATTAATACTTCAGTTCTATAGGTTCAAATGCATGGTTTTGAAATTTTATTTCAATATTATTATATGGTCACTCATCTATTGTG
>ML804699.1:43531-65693 GCA_009831015.1 Picea engelmannii
CCCTTGTAGAAAAACAATCTGGACATCAACTTCAAAGGTTAAGAAAAAATAATAGAGTCAAATGTGTGAACAATAATTTTACAAGTTACTGCACTACACAGGGCATCCAAATGCAACACATTGTTCCATATACATCACAACAAAATGGTGTTACTGAGAGAAAGAACCACACATTAAAAGAAATGGCTAATTGTATGATTCAATCTAAGGGATTAAGTCTAAAGTATTGAGCATAAGTCATTAAATGTACAAATTACATAGTAAATCACACTCCCACAAAGGCTCTTAAAAATATAACACCGGAAGAAGCATGGAATAACATTAAGCTAGATGTAAGCCACTTTCATGTATTTGGTAGTGTAACATGGGCTCACATTCTTGATGAGAAAAGGAAAGCTTTACCGCCTAAAAGTGAGAAGTATATTTTTGTTGGTTATTCTGAAGATGTCAAAGGTTACAGGCTTCTTCAACCTCATTCAAATGAAATTATTATTCGAAGAGATGTTAAATTTGATGAAAATCTCTTGGCTCGCCAGCCTAATTTAATGTTTGTTCCTTCTTCAGCCTGCGATCCTAATTCGACATTTGTGCCATCTTCTGTTCCTATTATAGTTTCTTCTTCTTCTTCAGATGATGACAATGAGGATGAAAATCCACCTCCTACTACTCACCTTCCTCCAGATGAGTCCATTGAACATGAACCTAAACCAACACCACCACTTCATAGATGGGTCTTCTCAACATGAGAAGTAGTTGGTGATCTTGTTGGTTATCTTGTTGGTGATCCTTTAGATCATCGTCGGACATGTTCACAGTTCTAGTGAGTCTCTTCGCTTTTGGATCTGCAAGTTTCAGAGACTCTTGATCCAGAGACATTTGCATAAGATTTAGGTTATCCACATTGGGACACAACAATGAACGAAGAGTATCTCTTTAATGGTGAACGATACTTGGGATCTTTTAACTCTTCTGAAAGGAAGAAAACTTATTAGATGTAAATGGGTATACAAAACTAAGTATGCATTAGATGGAAGTGTTGAAAGACACAAGGCCCAGTTAGACCAAAGGATTCTCTCAAGTTGAAGGCCCAGTTAGACCATGTTGCTTCACATAAATGAGAGTTCCATTAGATGGTTGTTAAATTCACCTTCTTGCATGGGGATTTGCAAGAAGAAATCTACATGGAACAACCTCTTGATTATGTCCAGAATGACTCTAGCCTTTTTTTTTCCTTAAGAAATATTTTTATGGTCTTAAGAAATCTCCTCGAGCTTGGTATGCCAAAATGGACAACTTTCTTCTTGATACCAACTTTTCTAGATATCATTATGACCCTAATGTATATACCAAGAAAGTAGGAAGCCATCTCACAATCCTTGTTCTTTATGTTGATGACCTTATCCTCACTGGTAGTGACCCAAAACTTTTACACAATGTGAAAACTAACCTTAAGAAGAAATTTGAAATGACAGACTTAGGATTTTTGCACTATTTCCTTGGCCTCCAAGTTTTGCAATCCAAGGAAAGAATTTTTCTTTCCCATTATAAGTACACTTGTGACCTTTTTCGTCACTTTTACATGGAAGATTTTAAACCAACCCCTTCTCCCTTCTAGCTAGAGTCAAACTTGTTGCCACCTGTACATCTCCTGAATTCGATGCCACTTTGTACCATCAATTAGTTATTAGCCTCTTATACTTTACTCATACATGTCTTGATCTTTCCTTTGCTGTTGATCGTGTTTCCCGATATATTCAGACACCCCATGAAAGCCATTGCAAAGCATCTAAAATAATAATTCGGCGTGTTCAGGGTACAGTTTAGCTTGGGATACATTATAGTTCAGGGGGGAATCCTTTATTGGTTGGTTTCACTGATTCATATTGGGCAGTGACCCTAAGGGTCGAAAGTCTACTACAGGTTACATTGTTATCCTTGGTTTAATACCTGTAGCTTGGGCTTGTAAGAAAAAACATGCTATTGTGTTGATGGATCCTAAATCCCTTTAGTTCAATAGCAGGAACCAAACCCACCATTGAGGCCCAATTAGACTATGCAGCGTTTAATAGTGGAATGGTTCTCCAGATCTTGTGATCCGACCACTTAATTGATGGGATTTACGTTTTCTTGTGAAGGCCTCTCATTCGGTTTAGACGTTCTCTTTTTTGTCTTTTATTTTTGGTGTGACTGGTATAAGATGGAAAGCTGGTATAAACCAACTAGGCAACAAATGGGAACAAATTTAAACTACTGGAGAAGAGGTTGGGTTTGGGATAACCCTTACACCCTAGCATGCAGACAATGATCGTATACCACATGCCTAGTACTAATACATTAACCATGTGAATATTCCAATTACTGACTGAGATACGAGTTATCACAAGAAATCATACATGTGATAAATAATAGTAAGCAAAATAATTCACTCAACTCTAATCATCAATCACATACGAACACAGATTTATTTTCACCATTAAAGAGAGAACTGTAAAACATTGCATGAGATAACTTATCAATGGTTTTAATAGTTCTTACTTGTTATTGCATCCATTCATGAGACGGAATAGGAAACAGTTCTTCTCCACATCCAATCATACATGCATTTGATGAAAACATAAACTTCTCTCTAGTCTAGAAAGACTTCTCAATTAAAGGCAGCTCCAAAATAATTCTTAACAAAACCAGAAATGAGAGTTTCTTGCAACAAACATCGACCATTAATTAATCGGTCGATCCTCTTATTTATAACATAAAATTAACTGAAAATAACGGCTAAAGTGCAGATAAGTAAAACTAAATTCGCCACGTGGCGTTCTCTCCTATCAATTTGTCTAAGAGTCATCTCAAGATATCATTTTAAAAGGGTGACTCTTCTCATACTCCGACCACTGGATGAACAGCTCCTCACAGGCATTGGCATATGGGAATCTATGATGTTCCATTAGGGCCACGTAAATATCTCTGATCTCTACCGCATGTGCCCGATACTTGACCAGACTGGCACTTAACTGTTGCAGCATAGCCCGAGCTTTGATCGGGTGTTCCATAAACTGTCGCACCTGATCTGGCTCTCTTGTGCCTGTCATCTTTGTTATTTCTTCGGCCCATGATGAATCTTGATCGGTGTGCAATTTGATTAGGTCGCGCAAGTCGACAAGGTCGTCGAGCATGCCAAACTTGGGAAGTCTGATATCCTTTATTGCCTTGTTGATTTTGACCCAGTTTCTCTTGCATCTGGCCCATTTTCTTGAATCTCTCGATGAGGCTCCCAAGCCATTCTTGCTCAATACTCAGAGGTATCTTTCCTGCAATCGAAATTAAAATTGTTTAGAGACTATGTATAAAACAACACTTGGTAAAATAAACATATAAAGTGTAAATGTGAAGAATCTAGACTGGTACATACCTGCAAAGCTTGCCAAATCTGTTTGTTTGATACTTACGAGATCTTTGCAATCTTTCAAATTGCTTGTGTCGCTTATGTTAGCGCTGTCATTTTTTCTCTAGTTAGGGTGGGTTACATCCGCATGCCACAGCATGAAAGATCAGGTACGAAAAAATATGAGAGTTGAAGTCACGCCAGTGGCCGGTTGGCCCTTGGAGTCGGGAAAGGATGTCAGAGCCAAACATGTGCTGAAAGTACGATTATATTCCAAAAGAGTCGGATCTTTTCATAAGGAAAGTCGTTAGGCACCCCAGGTCGAGGCAAGTTGTTTAAACAGAAGTTGCATCAGCAAGTGCATCAACCATCATCAGCTCATCATGAAGGTTGGGGGATTGAAAAATCAAGGTGATCGTACCACATACCCTCTACAATTCCTATCGGTTGTATGTCACACGCCTCAGAACATACTCGTCGCACGGATGTGCCACAAAAATCTTCAGTTTGCTTCAAAACATCCAGTCTCCATGAATCCAGTGTTCCCTGGCACGTCTCCACCCACTGCCCGCTCTGTTATAAATCATGGATGTTCTGCATGTGTTCTACTCACCAACCGAGCTTATGCACTGCTGGTAATTCGTCTCACGAGCCTAGTCTGATCAATTTCTTTATTTTCTTTTGCTTTGGACCCTCGTCAAGTTCTCGATGCATAAGACAAATACGTTGTTGAACCAAGCGAACCCCTCAAAAAAAAAATGGGGCACGTGAGGCAGCCGAAGCGCCAGGCTTGAGCCCCAAAATTCCTGGGATTCGTTCTTACTCGCAGCGAACATTCCCAAGGATTCAAAGGGAGGTTCCTACCTGTACATGGAAACGATGGCATCACACCATGTGGAGGTTGAAGTGGAAGTCATTGTGCCAGAAGGAAGGACATCGGAAGCCACGCCTCCCCAACAGTAGATAACCCAGAAAAGGGGAAGGCCGAGGAAGAATAAGGAGGCTGGGGAAAACCAAATCCTGAGCAAGTCGTGCGCAAGATCGACCTTCGAGGAATTACTGATGCACACTAACCGGCTAGAGCCTGTCGAAGCCACAAGTTGGGGGAGTGGGAGTAGAATGAGGAGGACAGATGCCACGAGTTCTAATGTTCAAGAGCCGACTCAGTAGCTGGAGCAGGCACAACTCGCCATTGCTGACCTTTACCAGGAAAATAGAGAATTAAAACAACAATTGGAAGAAAAGACCCTCGAGGTGTCAACATCACAAGGTCGTGAAGGGAACATGACATGGCTCAAGAGACAACTCTGGGAAGCGCAAGATACAATCGTGTAGTTGCGTGAAGCGCAAAGGGTGTCGGAAGAAATGAATATGAAAACATCTCAGGAATGTGAATTATCCGGTGAGAAATTCCACGTAGAGCTTGTCAGCACGCAGAAGAGGCATGATTAACGAACTCTATTTTGTATTCTCAGACGTGGCACAAAACTTGATAGTTTTTTGAAATTTTTCATGTTCTTAATGTAAACTGGGTTGGTTTGCAAAAATTTGTAGACAATGTCTCTTGTATGTAATCTGAGCTCGATGTAAATCTAATATAAAGTCTTGAAACTTTGACGAAAGGATTTTGGTTGTAGCGGTTGGATGCTTTGTTTCTTTTCTTCGTGTATGTATCTCTTGTGTTCTTTTGTCCATACTTGTCTTGTCTGATTCGCGACATATTTTTGAGCCTGGGATTCGCTGCGCAGTGCCCCTTGTTTGCGTCATTCAGACAGACTGTATTTCTTGCAAGTTAGCCTTGAATTTATACTTAGTGGTTTTTCGTTCATATTTTTCTGCGAAAAACTTCCAATGTCGATCGATTTCATCGTATGGTGCTGACGTGGCACAATTGGCTCAGGATACGTGGCACTGAAGACCAATGACTTAGCTTGCAGGTATTGGTCAGACTCGGGACTTTATTCAAGTTATGCACTCTAAACTATACCTGGGATTGTCAATGCCGAAGAGGTATCAAGGATCGACGTCCGGGGATAAACCTATCTCGTAGTTTCCTTTGGGTTAGAACGTTTTGGAAGTCGGCGATCAGGGAAAAAATTTGGCGTGGTTCGGATGTTCATCATGATTTAATCTTCTTCGATTTTGTTAAGCACGTCGGGTATCAGCCATCGACGATATCATTTCTTTCTTTGTTTAACATTTACTCTCTTCGCCTTTCATCGACGCCGAAGGGGATCGGTTGTCGGTGATATCCTTGTGTGATGTTTGTCGCAAAAGAAAACTTCCTTTTTCCAATGTCGAATATTTGAGCGCGTCGGGGGAGAGTGTTTTGGTTGTTGATACCTTATTTAAGTGTTAAGTGTTTTTATTTTAATTCATGAGTTTTCATAGATTCAAACAAACTTTGGAAGACTTAATGAGAGAAAAAAATGATAAGAAAAGGCAACATTTTTCATAATGAAGTCAAATTAGACAGTGCAAAAGATCAAGTTGTACCCAAAAAGTAAAATTCGACATAGGATTTTTAGGGTGTGTTGAGTGCTCAACAAATGGCGACTTACTGGGTGAAAGAAGAATCCTTGTTCCTACTTCGGGCTCGATTGATGCAAAAGTTGGTGGAGAACTTAACTGGTTTTAAATCAGAGCCTCTTTTACCCTTGTATTCGAAGTTCTCTCGTTGATCCCTTCGGGTCTGCCTGTGGGGTTTTCAACCTTTATTCCCCCTTCGTTTCCTGTAACCCTGACTTATGCCCTCTTTTGACAAGAGTATATTAGAGCATTCACTGGCACAGAGCCTTTAGTTGCGTTCACTCACTTGCTACAGTGTTGCTCCACTGCCAGCAAGCGTCCATAGCCCTGGCGGAGTCACCCCGACGTCACAGACCTTGCTCCATTGCCAGCGAGCGTCCATATCCCCAACGAAGATATCTGCATACCCTCCCCTATTGTGCACTCATTTGATATAGTTAACTTTTATTTCTGCAGAATTCCCTGAGCGAGTGGGAGAGGATGACGTTTGTTATTTTACAAGATGAGACGGTTAAGGTGAAACTTACTAGCTCTGTCTCTGAGGTGCATGTAGTTTTTTCCAGCTTTCCTTCTTTCCCTTAAGGTCTTACCAAACCACTAAGTAGACACCTTTGACATTTCTCCAAAGTTGTTCATCTGTGCAGGTTAGATAGAGATCCCCTCGAAACAATTGCAGGTTCCCTAGCACTTCTCATGTTTGTATGTGAGCGACGAGCTAGGAAAAGAGTTCGTTATGTCACACGATTTGAGGTCAACCATTGTCTTGCTAAACACAATATTCAAAAGCGCAGAAGTCCAAATAGCAAAAGAAAACAAACAAACAAACAAAAAATGCATTTCGCAATCGACCTAGCTAGACACAAAATCATGAAAATACTCACACAAAACATAAAATATCTTATTTATTTATTTTTATTATTATTGAAAGTATTATTTTAGGGCTTGGCCATTCACTGGGAGGGCATCAGGTTCCCCCCTTATATTTTGTAACCGATAAGTGGCTGCCCCAATCTTCTCGGCCACCTGAAAAGGTCCAAGCCATAGATTTTGAAACTTAGAATGCTTGCCTTTAGGTTCGTTTGTTGTGTCCCATTTCAAGACTAAGTCTCCTACTTCAAAATTCTTCTCTTTAGCCTTATGCTTGTCAAACCATTGTTTAACAATCTGTTGGTGGGCTATGAATTTTGATTTAGCTTTCTCCCTTTCTTCTTCTAACATGAGCATGGTGTCAATTCTTTGTTGTAAGGTTGATGAGGGATCCCCCTAGGACACTTGGGCAAGTTGAAAAGATGGGAGATATAGTCCATTTGGGAGAATGGCTTCCTTTTCATATACCAGAAAGTATGGGGAATTTCCTATAGCTTCCTTGGGTGTAACTCTATCTGCCCATAAGGCGTTGTGGAGTAAATTATGCCAATTCCTTTGGTTATCTGCAATCGTTTTCTTCAATATCCTTACTAGGTTCTTATTAGTTGATTCTACCACTCCATTTCCCTGTGGATAATAATTTGCAGAGTATCTAATTATGATACCTTTGTCTAGTGAAAACTCTATTAATAAGGTGGAAGAAAAATAAGTTGCATTATCGAAAACAAGAACAGAAGGGACACTGAACCTTGTGATTAGTTGTTGTTCTATGAATTGGATTACCACCTTCTTGTTTACATGGGTCAGAGGAATGCCTTTTTCCCTTTTCGTGAAGTAATCGGTGGCAATAAGTATGTACTTGTGTTGTTTTGAAGAGCTTGGTGTAATTTCTCCTATGATGTCTAACCCCCATTGCACAAAAGGCCTAGAAGCGGTTATCGGTTGGAGTGGGACCACTACTCTCTTCTCTCTCCCAACGCTTATTTGACAAGTTTTATAGTTTCTAGCGTAGGTGTGAGCATCCTTGAACAAAGTGGGCCAATAATAGACAGCTCTCAGTATCTTATGAGTGGTGGCATCTCCTGCAAAATGCCCACCGACGGGGCCATCATGGAGCTCCTTTAGAACTTTGTCTGCATATTCACGTTCGAGGAATCTTAAAAGCACCCCATCATAATTAACCCGGAAGAGTACCGAATTTATGAGGCGATATTGTGCAGATTTTATCCTGAGAGCTCTCCTTTCCCTGGGATTTAGGTCTTCTGGAAAAGTCCCATGATGCAGGAGATAAGTCAATTTATCATACCAAGATTCTTGTCCTGGGGAGATGTACAAAGCTTCACCACACCATAATGCCATTTCATTTTCCCATCCAGAGTCTTCATTTATTTGGTCTTGAGCCTCAACTGCTAGTTTTCATAATCCTTGTCCTTTAACTAGTTTAGCAAGTTTTATATCTAGATCAAATTCTTGGACTATTGCCATCCAATTCCCTCTTCTTTCCCCCATCTCTTGTTGAGAAAATAGGGATCGGACCGCGGGGTGAGGAACGATTACTTTGGTATGGTTCTTGAGGATGTAAGATCTTAAATGTTTTACTACTTTATAAATTGTATAAGCTTGTTTATCTATAGCAGGATAATTCAGTTCATCTCCTTGGAGGTTAGTGCTCATGAACGACATCGGAGCCTCATTGTTGTCATCATCCTTCTGAGTCAAAATTGCAGCTAACGATTGATCGGAGGCGAAAATATAGAGGAAAAAATATTTGTTGAAATTGGGGCTTCGCAACACGGGGGCTGGAGATATAACAATCTTAATATCATTGAAGGCCTTCTTTCGTTCATTATCCCACTTAAATTTGACATCTTTATGAATCATGTTTTGTAAGGGTTTGATAGTTTTTGCGAAATCGGGGGTGAATTTCCTCACAAAGTTGATTTTCCCGAAGAATGATTGCATAGATTTTTTGTTGTGAGGTAATGGAATATGAGTTATAGCCTTAATCCTTTATGGGTCTATGTGAATGCCTGCTTGAGATATAATGTGGCCTAGCAGCTTGCCTTCCTCGACACTGAAAATAGTTTTCTTAGGGTTTAGGGATATACCGTACTTCCTACATCTTTCGAAAATCTGGGTTAAGTGTTGGATGTGATCTTCTCCATTCTTTGAATACGCACTCATGTCATCCAAGTAAAATACTACACACTTGTTGATTAGTCCCTGAAATTCTACGTCCATGGCCCTCTGGAAGGTTGCTGTTGCATTGATTAAACCAAAGGGCATGCGTTTGTAAGCGAAAGTTCCCCACTTGGTTCGAAAGGTAGTTTTTAAACAATCCTCCTTTGAAACCATAACTTGGTTGTAACCTGAGAAACCGTCTAGCAAATACAAAATCTCAACGCCAGAGACGGTCTACAAGAGCTGCTCCATTGGAGGAACTAGGTAATTGTCCTTTTTTGAAGCTCTGTTGAGGTTTCTAAAATCTACGCATAGGTGAATCTCCCCAGACTTTTTCCTTATAGGAACCAAATTAGCTACCAACGCAAAATGTCTAACCTGGAAGATAATTTTGGCATCTAACAGTTTCTTCAACTCCTGACACATGAGAGGTTCCAGGGAAAGGTGATACTTTCGGAGCTTTTGTTGGAAGGGTTTTACTTTAGGTTTTAACGGGATAGTGTGTTGAATGATACGGGTATCATAAGTTTTCAGATCTCGGTAGGACTACGCAAAGACATATTGATATTGTCTGAAGAGTTTAAGATAGGATTTTCTTTCCTCTTTAGATATTGTCCTACCGAGGTTTACGTTTCTTGGGTTTTCCAAGGTTCTGAGATTTATAGTTTCATGCATGGGACAGGAACTATCGGTCTTAGCATTTTTGGGCCCCTTAAATCGTTCTTTCAGGTCAAAAAGATTTTCTAAATTAGCTATCCCCTTTGGGATTGTGTGAGACTTCAATTTGTCTGTTGGTTGACCTGTATGAAGATTGGTTTACGTTGACTGTCCCTGGAATACTTCATCATCAATGGCCAAGTCTTTAAAATTATCTTAGTTAGTCAAAAATTTTATAATCTGTTCATCTCCTTCAAAGACCTTCCAATTAGAAATATTGTTGGGCACTGATGGTTTGTAGAGTAGTTCCACAGTGAACTAGGAGGCCTCATAATCCTCTAGAGGTGATAGCCTTGAGGCAACAGTGGCCAAAGAGTCAGCAAGAATGTTCTTCATTCTGGGAATCGTTGTAATGTTGAAAGCTTCAAAATGCTCTATTAGCAATTGCACTTCTTGTTGGTAATTCTTCAGGTGTAGACAATTGCAATGTATAGTATTCCTTATCTTTCTAACAATGATTTCAGAGTCTTCGAAAACCTTTAATCTTTGGGCATTTAAGTCTATGTCTTTCTTTAGCCCCTGTACTAAAGCTTCATACTCGCCAGTGTTATTCATGCATTCAAATTCTAGTCTACAAGACAGGAAATGTCGTTTACCTTTAGGATGAATGAGAATACACCTAGCCCATGACCCTTCTTGCAATTTAGATCCATCAAAATATAGGGTCCAAACTTGTGGGCAACATGTGTCGGCTTCCCCTTCCTTATTACTTTCCTCTTTTCCTCCTGCTAGTTCCGTGATTTCTAACGCAAGTTCTTGGCAGAAGAGGGTTTCTTCCATCGTTGTCAGCAACTCCTCCGGAAAAATCATTTCAGAGTTTTGAGTGAGAGGAACATCATATGAAAGAGGGGAGAAGTTCTCGAAGTAGGAATCGTAGGAATAATTGCCTAGCATAGGGAAATTTGTCGATGAGGGTTCGTTTAGGTTTTCTAGGTCAGTGACAGTATGTTTCAGATGTCGTTCCTTATCAATTCTGATCATATTTTTGTATCCCTTCAACGATAGCCAAAGGTGTGCCCAATCTGTACTAAAGTATCCGTCTAACTTCTCAGACCAATATCGGCTTAGCAGTAACCCATAAACTTCTGGGATATCTACCATAATGATGTCAATCACTTGCACACACTTAGGATGTGTCGCTATTCTGATCATTACATCTTTAAGTTCTCCCATGACTTTGACCTGGGTTTTGTCTAGTTGTATTACATGTTTATCACTTTTGAGAGGAACGACATTTAATTTTTTGCAAATAGACAAGGTCATCACATTGGAAGACACTCTTGAATCAACCAAACAATTGTGGAGGTTCTCGTTGAAAACATCAAACGTTAAAAGGAACGGTGGGACAAAAGGTTTTCCCTTCTTATCTTCCGAGCAAGCGTTTACAATTGGTTTATTTACTAGATCTGTGGGAGTTAGATTTCTCTCCTGATCATTGCTTGTCGTAGGGTTTTCTACTGATTTCAAAGCTTGTATCAGGAAGTCTTTTTGCTGAGGGATTCTACATATGTCCATAACTGATATATTAGCCTTTAACTTCTTCAAATCCTCAACTATGTTGTAATCTAGTTTGGGCGATACTTGGGTATGGATGCATATAGGGTTTTTACGAGGAGCAAAAGGTGTTTTTAGGCGATCGGGAGTTGATCTTCCTCCCGACGTTTGGGTAGTAGTAAGGTCGTTTGAGATGGGTTGACCTTTACTTCGCGTTTGCACCACCAAGACCTCTGCGGGTAGTTCTTGAGACTCAAATAAGTCGTCGGAAGGCATGATTAGGTCAGGATCCCATATTAGCATGGTTGTATCTTCTGGTGGATCAATCTCTTCCTAATCAGCAACATTCATAACTGAACCACTTGGTTGTTCGTTCAGGGAGACCTCGTCTAGAAACCGATTAGCCATCAAATTCATGGCATGCACCCATTGAGGGCGGTCTCTCTCGAAGTGGTTTTCCTCGTGATAAGTACATAAATAATTAGATGCTACATTTCCCAAATCGATATTTAAGTTAGTTGGGGGAGGTTCAATTGCTTTGAACGGTGGGTTCCTTTTAAAGAAAGGTTTATAGGTCCTTTGGCCTTGGTTTCCCTCCCCGACACTTCTTTTCATGTCTATGATTTCATTAGATAACCCTTTAACCATGCGTTGCAGGTCTTCTATGTCCCCGCTTCCCTTTTCAGGAGCTTGTTTTGCATGTTTCTCTGGGGGTCTGGTGAGCAATAGCCTCTCCAGGGAGGGGGTTGAGCTTCTTTCTTGACTAAGGAGACCCGACTTTACTTCCATCCTTTCATTTGGAATTCAATCGTTTTGGCTTCTTCAAAATTCTCAGCTAGGTTTAGTTTGGCAGCCCTCTTCACAGACATGGAAATAGAAGCTAGGAGAGCATTAGCGTAGGGGAAAATCCCTACAAGTAAGTTAAAATACCATGTGGAAGTTGAATTCTTGAAAGTGTAGGGGAAAATCCTGCAAACTACGCCTTCGTGCTGGACATTCATCAGTCTGATAGCTAGTATGAATTTCTTGATATGGTCTTAAGACAATCCCAAGGTCTTAGGATCAAACTTAGGAAGCAACTTCTCTGGATGTCGGGGAAGGTTATGGACTCGCCCTAGGATGGCCAAAGCGTCTCTAGCCAACCAAGGTTGATTGTTCTGTGGTAGGTTTCCCCTTTCTTCATCATGGTCATTGTTGTCTTCCATATCTTCAGATTCTAAGTTAAACTCCTTCTCTTCTGAAAAATCGTCCGACTCAGAAACGTCGTCCATTGGCGTTTCAGGGATTAGATTTAGAGGGTGTTCGATTTCGGTGATTGTGAAATCTATTAGGTCTTCTATTGTGTGTACAAAAACATGGTCGGGGGTGTCAACCACTGGTCTTCTTATTTTTGTCTTCGAGGAAGTATCAGAGATAAGGACAATGCACTGATCTCTCAGGCGTATGCTCTAGTGATTCTTCTAATTTGATTTTATTCCTCATGAGGAAGAGCGTAAGGTATGTCAGGGAACAAGCATTCTTTCTTGGGCTGGGGTGATTTACTCTTTTAAGGAGTACTCAGTGTGTGTGGGTTGTCTTGGGAATGACTAGCCATGCATGTGGGTTGTTTTGCATCTTACAAGTTGTCTGAAATATTATGTGAAATATGTATTCAACCATTCATTCTTCAGGCCCTCCTTCTAGCGTCAATTCTGTTGATGGATCCTAAATCCCTTTAGTTCAAATATAGGAACCAAACCCGCCACCGAGGCCCAATTAGACTCTGTAGCATTTAATAGTGGAATGGTTCTCTAGATCTTGCGATCCGGCCACTTAATCGATGGGCTTTACGTTTTCTTGTGAAGGCCTCTCCTTCAATTCAAATGTTCTCTTTTTTGTATTTTCTTTTTGGTGTGACTGGTATAAGATGGAAATTCGGTATAAACCAACCAGGCAACAAATGGGAACAAATTTAAACTACTGGAGAAGAGGTTGGTTTTGGGATAACCCTTACACCCTAGCATGCAGACAATGATCGTATACCACAGGCCTAGTACTAATACACTAACCATGTTGATATTCCAATTATTGATTGAGATATGAGCTATCAAAAGAAAACATACATGTGATAAATAACGGTAAGAAAAATAATTCACTCAACTCTAATCATCAATCACATACTAACACAAAGATTTATTTTCATCATTAAAGAAAGAACTGTAAAACATTACATCAAATAACTTATCAATGGTTTTAATAGCTCTTACTCGTTACTGCATCCATTCATGAGATGGAATAGAAAATAGTTCTTCTCCACATCCAATCATACAGGCATTTGATGAAAACATAAACTTGTCTCTGGTCTAGAAGGACTTCTCAATTAAAGGCAGCTCCAAAATAATTCTTAACAAAACCAAAAATGAGAGTTTCTTGCAACAACCATCGACCATTAAATAATCGGTCGATCCTCTTATTTATAACATAAAATTAACTGGAAATAACGACTAAAGTGAAAATAAACAAAACAAAATTCGCCATGTGGCATTCTCTCCTATCAATTTGTCTAAGAGTCATCTCAAGATATCATTTTAAAAGGGTGACTCTTCTTGTACTCCAACCATTGGATGAACAACTCCTTGCAGGCATTGGCGTATGGGAATCTGTGATGTTCCATTGGGGCCACATAAATCTCTCTGATCTCTACCGCATGTGCCCGATACTTGACTAGACTGGCACTTAATTGTTGCATCATAGCCCGAGCTTTGATCGGGTGTTCCATAAACTGTCGCACCTAATCTGACTCTCTTGTGCTTGTCATCTTTTCTATTTCTTCGACCCATGATAAATCTTGCTCAGTGTGCGATTTTATTATGTCATGCAAGTCGACAAGGTCGTCGGGCATGCCAAACTCGAGAAGTCTGATATCCTTTATTGCCTTTTTTATTTTGACCCAGCTTCTCTCGCATCTGGCCCATTTTCTTGAATCTCCGGAGCCATTCTTGGTCAATACTCGGAGGTATCTTTCCTGCAATCGAAATTAAAATCATTTAGAGACTACGTATAGAACAATACTTGGTAAAATAAACATATAAAGTATAAACATGAAGAATCCAAACTGTTACATACCTGTAAAGCTTGTCAAACCTGATTGTTTGATATTTATGAGATTTCTGCAATCTTTCGAATTTCTTGCGTCGCTTCTGTTAGCGCCATCATTTTTTCTCTAGTTAGGGTGGGTTACATCCACGTGCCACAACATGAAAGATTAGGTACGAAAAAATATGAGAGTTGAAGTCACACCAGTGGCCGGTTGGCCCTTGGAGTCAGGAAAGGATGTCAAAGCCAAACATGTGCTGAAAGTACGAGTATGTTCCAAAAGAGTCGGATCTTGTCATAAGGGAAGTCGTTAGGCGACCCAGGTCGAGGCAAGTTGTTTAAACAAAAGTCGCATTAGCAACTGCATCAACCATCATCAACTCATCATGAAGGATGGGGGGTTGAAAAATCAAGGTGATCATACCACATACCCTCTGCAATTCCTATCAGTTGTATCTCACACGCCTCGGAACATACTCGTCGCGAGGATGTGCAACATAAAATCTTCAGATTTCTTCAAAACATCCAGTCACCACGAATCCAGTGTTCCCTGACACATTTCCACCCATTGCCCGCTCTGTTATAAATCATGGATGTTCTACATGTGTTCTACTCACCATCTGAGCTTATGCACTACTGGTAATTCGTCTTGTGAGCCTAGTCTGATCAATTTCTTTCTTTTCTTTTGCTTTGAGCCCTCGTCAAGTTCCCGATGCATAAGACAAATACGTTGTCGCACCATGGGAACCCCTCAGAACATAAGACGGGGCACGCGAGGCAGTCGAAGCACCAGGCCTGAGCCCCAAAACGCCTGGGATTCGTTCTTACTCGCAACAGACATTCCCGAGGCTTCAAAGGGAGATTCCTACCTATGCGCGAAACTATGGCATCACACCATGTAGAGGTCAAAGTGGAAGACGTTGTGCTGGAATGAAGGACGTCGAAAGCCACGCCTCCCCAATAGCAGATAACCTAGAAAAGGGGAAGGCGAAGGAAGAATAAGGAGGTTGGGGAAAACCAAATCCCGAGCAAGTCGTGCACAAGATCGACCGTCGTTGAATTATTGATGCGCGTTATCCGAATAAAGCCTGTCGAAGCCACAAGTCGGGGGACCAGGAGCAGAACGAAGAGGACAGATGCCACAGGTTCTAATGTTTGAGAGCCAACTCAGCAACTGGAGCAGGCACAACTCACCATTGCTAAAGTCTACCAGTAAATTAGAGAATTAAAATGACAATTGGTGGAAAAGACCCTTGAGGTGTCAGCATCACAAGGTCGTGAACGAAACATGACATGGCTCAAGAGACGGCTCCAAGAAGCGCAAGATACAATCGTGCAGCTACGTGAAGTGCAAAGGGTGTTAGAAGAACTGAATATGAAAACATCTCAGGGAACACGAACTAGCCAGTGAGAAAGTCTGTGCAAAGCTTGTCGGCGCACATAAGAGGCATGATTAACAAAATCTATTTTGTATTCTCAGACGTGGCACAAAACTTGATAGCTTTTTGAAAATTTTCATGTTCTTAATGTAAACCGGGTTGGTTGGCCAAAAGGTGTAGATAGTGTGTCTTGTATGTAATCTGAGCTCGATGGAAATCTAATATAAAGTCTTGAAACTTTGACAAAATGATTCTGGTTGTAGCAGTTGGATGTTTAGTTTCTTTTCTTCACGTATGTATCTCTTGTGTTATATTTTCCATACTTGTCTTGTCTGATTCAGGACATATTTTCGAGCGTGGGATTCACTGCGCGATGCTCCTTGTTTGTGTCATTCAGACGGACCGTATTTCTTGCAAGTTAGCCCTGAATTTATACTTAGTGGTTTTTCGTTGATATCCTTCTATGAAAAACTTCCAACACCAATCGATTTTATCGTACGATGCTGACATGGCACAACTAGCTCGGGATACGTGGCACTGAAGACTGGTGACTTAGCTTGCGGGTATTGGTCAGACTCGGGACTTTATTCAAGTTATGCACTCTAAACTATACCTGGGATTGTCGATGCCGAAGGTATCGGGGATCGACGCCCAAGGATAAACCTATCACATAGTTTCCTTTGGGTTAGAACGTTTCGAAAGTCAGCGATCGGGGAAAAAATTTAGCATAGTCCGGATGTTCATCGCGATTTGATCTTCTTCGATTTTGCTAAGCGCGTTGGGTATCGGCCATCAACAATATCATTTTTGTTTGTTTAACGTTTACTCTCGTTGCCTTTCATCGGGGCCGAAGGGGATCGGTTTTAGGCGATATCCTTGTGTGATGTTTGTCGAGAAAGAAAACTTCCTTTTGTCGATGCCGAATCTTTGAGCACGTCGGGGGAGAGTGTTTTGGATGCTGATTCCTTATTTAAGTGTTAAGTCTTTTTCTTTTAATTCATGAGTTTTCATAGATTCAAGCAAACTTTGGAAGACTTGATGAGAGTCAAAAATGATAAGAAAAGGCAACATTTTTCATAATGAAGTGGAATTAGACAGTGCAAAAGATCAAGTGGTACCCAAAAAGTAAAATTCGACATAGGCTTTTTAGGGTGTTTTGAGTGCTCAACATATTGCTCTTTCTTCAATAGAAGCAAAGTATTAAGCAACGATTAATGCAAGTCAAGAAGCCATGTTTCTTCGACAGATCCTTTCAGAGTTTGGATTCCATTAGCAGCATCCAACCACCCTCTAGTGCGACAATCATAGTGACATCAAGCTTGCCAAAGATCCATCTCAACATCAATGCAACAAACACATCAAGCTACACGTGCACTTCATAGAAAAACTCATTCATGATCGAGTTATTGAAGTGTTATTGTTCCCTCCAAAGATCAAGTTCTAGACATTTTCACAAAGTCTCTTACAGAAGCGAAGTTCTCCAAACTTTGATCTATGTTAGGAGTTGGGGAAGTTGTCGTTAAGGGGGGATAAGCTCTAATGCTTCCCTTCTTCTCCTATTGTGTCATCTTTGTACATCCTTCAATCTTATCCTAAGTTGTTCTTAAGGGGGGATGTTAGGATATTTAGACACTTAGAAGTTAGTTAAGATCTATTTGGTCTAATGTGTCATTAGGTAAAAATATGTTTCATTAGTATGAATTACTATGCATTTGTAGTTAGGTAATTCGACAGTCACGATATTTTCCCGACATAGAGTGATATCACGGTTCATGTTCTCCTCGATATTAAGGGCTACATTTATCTGTGGCTTAACAATCGATTGGTCCATGATCTCTATTTAAATAACATGGAGGGTCATTTGTCAATGATCGATTGTGAGAAATTCTCTTGTAATTACTCAGTAATATTTTTATTTTGCATTAATAAATTGCTCCAAGTGGCTATGTTGGTTGGGTGTTGGCACCCAAAGTTTTGGGTTCATTTTTCATGCGCACACAAATGAAGTTGTGTGCGCTCATTCCAAGTTTTGTACGCCTATTGGAACCCAAAGTTTTGGGTTCATTTTGCGTGCACGCACAGACAAATTTGTGCACGCTCATTCCGATTTTTACATGCACCTAAGATAATGCACAAAGAATGACAAGAAGTGTGTGTCGGACTAAGTTTTGATATTGCGCACCTAGCTCAAAGTCTACCAAGCGTGCGTTGGTCTGCGTTTTTGACAATTACGCCAGAAATCAAGAAGATGCACGTCAGAATTAAGAAAGGAATCATCGGGAAATCTTTTCCAATAATTAATGCTAGCAGCACAAGGGAACATGGAGCTAACAAAAGGTGAGCTAGCGAGGAAGTTAAGATTTCCCTTATTCCATAAGGCTACGTGGACTGCAGGTAGGTGCCAAAAGCGTGTGAGGTAGTTTGTCAGTCGAGTGAGTGGAGCATAGCAGAAAGGGCAGAGCTCCCGTGCAGAGAAAGATATAATAGGAATCAATGACATCAGAGATAGAGTTAGATTGTTATATGATCCATTGAGTTGTTGGTATCAAGCTCACTATGAGACTTTTGTAAATTTGTAATGCTTTTGAATATAATTATAAGTCTATCATATGTCTAAAGTCCTAAAAGGATGCACATTGCACAATATGTTATATTTCTGGAGAATTATATTAGAGGAGATGTGCTACTATGTTGTTGTTGAATATAGTTTGCTTACTGTATGCTTTTGTTGAATGGAATGAAAGGAATAATAAAGTTGCAACAATTCTGATCTATTGTGCGTCTATCATGTGTTATTTGGATATGTGTGTATTGTTTTACTTATTAATAAAAATAATCCATTGGATATGGAATGTGGGAATGCCATTCGAGATGGATCATGGTTTGTTTAGTCCTTCATGCCTGACACGAGACATTATGGACTCTGTGATTCTCTCTGCATCTCGGGTGAGACCTTCATCGGCCTTAGTTGAGGATTGATATGTCGATGTTCTGGGGTTTTTGTTGGTCAACTATGGACGAACCCTAGGTCTAAACTCCCCAGTGTTAAGAAGGACGCGCACAAGCGTGGAACAAAATGCCGACATTGGGGCCATGGATGGCTCCCCATAGGGGTTTTACCACATAAAAACATTGGTGTGTTGATATTTAATCTGGTTATGTGAGTGGTTATTGATGGTGTTCGTCCTCTATTGGAATACTTATGTTTTCGAACATCACTGACCCAATCTAAATCAATGAAACCAACCAAAAAAGGAGTTTCCCATGAACTATAATATATCTGAAACTGAATTGTACCTCAAACATACTGAATTATCCTTTTTGTTGCTTTCCAATGGATTTTATTGGTTGTTTGGATATATCGGGCAACAAAACCAACAACAAAGGAAATATCAAGATGGGTTTGAGTCAAATATAAGAGGCTACCAATTGATTGACGGTACAAAGTGGAATAAACTTCGAGAGTAGTACAAGTGGCATCAAGTTTGACTCCAGACTTGAAGGGAAAAGGGTTGGTTTAGAATCTTCCATGTTAAAGTAGTGAAGAAGGTCACAAGCATACGTAGACTAGGAAAGAAAAAATCCTTCATTGCTTTGCAATACTTGGAGGCCAAGGAAATAATGCAAATAGCTTAAATCGGTCATTTCAAATTTCTTTTTAAGGTTGGATTTCACATGGGTTAAATTTTTTAGGATCAATATCAGTGAGGATAAGGTCACCAACATAAAGATTACATATTATGATATGGATTCCTACTTTCTTGGTATAGACATTAGGGTTAGAATGACATCTAGAAAAGACAATGTCAAGAAGAGATTTCTTAAGGCGAAAAACAAGGCTAGAGTCATTTTGGACATAGCTAGGAGGTTGTTCCATGTAGATTTCTTCTTGCAAATCCCCATGCAATAAGATAAATTTAACATCCATCTGATGGACCTCCCATTTATGTGAAATGACAAGGGCTAGAACAAGGTGGATGGAATTCATTTTGGCTATGGGGGAAAAAGTTTCATTATAGTCAATGCCTTCAAGTTGAGAGAATCATTTTCCAACTAACAGAGCCTTGTGTCTTTCAACACTTCCATTCGATGCATACTTAGTTCTATACACCCATTTACATCTGACAAGTTTTCTTCCTTCTGGAAGAGCTACAATATCCCAAGTATCGTTCTCCATTAAGGAATGTTATTCTTCATTCATTGTTGTGTCCCAATCTAGGTGGCTATAAGCTTTTGAAAATGTATCTAGATCACGAGTCTCTTAACTTGAGCCAAAAGAGAGGAGGCTTGCTAGAACTATGAATGTGTCTGAAGTTGATCTCTAGGATCACTGGCAAGATCACCAACTACTTCTCATGTTGAATGGGCCCATCTAGAAAGCGGTGGTGCTAGTGTAGGTGTGGGGATATTTATATGTATAAATTCTAGACATTAAATCATCAACCCGAGGGCTTATAAACTTATGAGATGCAAGCAAAGTATATGTAGGATCATATCATATTCTAAGATCTATGTGTTGATGAAAACAACTTCAAACAATCAAAAAATTAATACACTTCGAGACTATGACTATTAGATCAAAGATCAAGCTGGTAATTGTTAAAACACGTGACACACCAACATTTTGCAACCAATGGTTACTATTGTGACAGGTACTCCATTCCAAGTCTATTGATTTGATCTATTTGATAAATTATACTTATAAATGAGGATGTATTATGTGATAATAAAATGACACCAAACACACCCAAAAATGAGGATATGATTCTCTGAAAATTGTTTCTCATCTAATGTTGAATCGCTGAGGTAGAATTGTGGGACAAGTACAAACTTTGTACTCGACAATACTCCGTTTTAGTTCACTTAATAAATTATATTAAAGAAACCCTCGTTCAGAGATATATGCAATCAAAACACATAACTAATTAATGCAAACAAGATTATTTACATGGGTAGTTTGTCAGTCAATGAGGAATTAAATGACAGGTATGTGTAGCAATGGAACTCTTAACAATATATTGTTTAGAGGGTACTATGTTCCTATTCATGACCAAGGAATGACAATGAAGCATGTTGATCTTGATCCTATAGAAACTAATTTTTCAATCCTCACAGCATCAAATGAAATTGTACTCATAAATTAAATAAACTCACACAACATTGATGAAATTGCAACTTTAGACCAATAACATTCACACTACTGGATAGCGTTATCTCTTCCACAGGAATTGAATTAAAAATGAAACTACAAGGATGAAATAAAATAAAATCAACATACTATCATAAATGCACAAAAAAATCTAACTAATATGTTACTTATGAGACGAAGGGGGCCATGCCTTCACTCAGAAGCATGCTTGTCACACACCTACGAACTCAGGAGATTAGTGTTGAATATGCATAGAAATTGGTCTTTTTATTTCATCATATAACATGGTACGATATCTAAAAGTGAATCTCATTCCTTCCCTTCTCTGTCTCTAACTATTCCCCCCCGACTCTCCCCCAATATGATATCTCACCTTACATTTATACATATAACTTACATCTCATAGAAGGGAAGTGGTTACAATAAAATGAGACCAGATCCCAAATACATAGATCTACAACCAACAAAAACTTGATTAAGGAAAAGGAGGTTAACTAATGGCTATTTGATTTGTTTGAATAACATAAAAGAACAACAACATCGTACTTGGAAAACACATATTCCCAAATTCGTCCCCAAGAGGTGCAACCATCTGGAACATTGAGGTGCTACCACAATTCAAGGCATTACCGGACATCTAGAAAAATATGTCTTGAAGATCCACCGATATTTACCTAGTCGTACACTTTATGAGAAATGTTCCTCCGTCTTACTCAAATTATCATGTTCTACACAAACCGATGTCTTGGATTTTCCAAATTCGTCTTCATCTATCTGAAAATGTCGAGGCAAAACTGCTTCTAGAAGCATGCTACTACAGGAATTTCGGTAGTATATTTGTGCTACAAGAACAAATCCAATAATCTCATCAACTTAGAACAATTTGAAACTATTCTATCCATTAAAACAAAGGAAATGCAACATTAGGCTAAAATGATTACCTCTTGAATCAAAATACATGTTAATAACAAAATGGTAGGTATGGATGTTACCCATGATTTTAGTCAATCTTGATGGTGTATTCATGATGGTGTACTCAGGCTCCTCATAAGAACTTTCTCTTGAGAAAAGTGACATTCATCTCTTCCAAGAAAACTTACTTTTGAAGAGAGTTCGCAGGTTGCTAGTATCCTAGGGTGCGAGAATGACCCATTCTTGCAGGATTCATTAAGCTAGGGTGCGAACTTCTCGCACTGTGCTACATAGCTAGGGTGCGAACTTGTTCTAAAGCTTGGGAAAAAATGAAGTCTCTGTAACATCCCGCTCTGGTGCACTGAGAACACTTATTATTGAGGACACTTGCTCGCAAGTGAATCGGGACCCTTTTTATGTTAGACCTTTATATTTGATTATGATGTGATTGACAGATGACATGATGTGTTACTATTTGAT
>ML804699.1:117410-128828 GCA_009831015.1 Picea engelmannii
CTTTATTACATCCAAATACATTGATCTACCTATGTGCGGGTTAGGACCTTAACACAGACTTACCTGTAACCCTAGTTATTGTGTAAAGGGTATAGGTTGGCTCTATCTTATTGTGTCTAAAGATAAACTGTAAAAGATATTTAATATTAATATTAATATTAATTATTATAATAATAAACAAAAAATATGTCTAAGTGAAGTCGGCCCTATTGTGCCAATAGACACTTCAGTTGATAGGACAAGTCAAATATAAGTAAGAGGAAATCTTTCATTTGTAGACACACTCTCATTTGTAAGTTTTGGAAATTTCAGCAAGTACACTTCTTGGTCAAAGTTGCGCAACTCTCTTGGGCGCTAGGGTTTCTAGGTTTTGTGCACCCTCTTGTGTGGTAGGATATTCTTGGTGATAAAGGTCTTTCTCTTGAAGATTATAGCAAAGGATTTGGCTGGGTTTTTCTCCCTTGTTTGAGAAGGGTTTTCCAGGGTACATCTTGTGTTCTTGTGCACGGTGCTTCTTCATGTGATCTTGGTTGCTGCAGCATATATGGTTATGGTAAATTGTTAAAATGGAATGAACTTCATGCTTAACCTATTGCTATAAAAACTTAACATTAAGGGAGTCTTAACAATCCTTTGTGGGGTTGTTCTACAAAGAGCTAGGGTTAAAGGAGTTTTGACAATCTTTTACCAAGCCTTTTGCAAAACAAGGGGAAATTAGGGCTTTTAGGGTTTTGAAGATAACCTTGAACAATGATAGCATGCAAAATATCAAAGTAGAAGAGAGAACAACCACTTACAACCAAGACGTTTTGCAAATTAAACCCTAGAAACACCTTCCAATCCACAAAAAGAGCTTCCTCAAACCCAAAAGATCACCTCCAAGCCAAATCACACTCTTTTTCAATTTTGCAAAAGATGACAAGAAAGTGGAACGAAATTTTTAGAGAGAGATAAGTGTCTCCCATGATGAGTTATGGCAACAAAATGACTTGCCTCTTATTTATAGAGTAATCCCAAGTCCAATTTGCAATTAGATCCATAATTTTAGGGTCAAAAACATATTTTACATTGAAAATAGCCAATTTGACCACAAGAATAGCACACATAATGCAAAATAATGATAAAAATGCCTCCAACGTCTCCTCAAAGGGAAAATCGTAGGGTGAGAAGGCTCCAAAGGCCATGGCATCATCATCCCAAGGGTGCCATGTCATCCTCATGATCCAAATATCAAGCAAACAATGTGGTAAGGCACCACCCTTGTGCCACAACATCACCAAGTGCACCCCCCATGTCACATCAAGATTCTCTAAGCATGACGTCATGGTCAAATAATGCAACATTCAAGCAATGGGGGGTGACATCTTGTGTGTTTCAGCATGCTAAGCCTCTCTCATGAAACATGGCATCATCCATTGGTGCAACACTCATCATCTATGCTCTCCAATCATGGGGCAACAACATCCATCCGATGGGATTTTATGCCCATATGAAGATCCCAAGTGGTTTAGCATCTCCATGAATGATGTGATCGATATAGTCCTGCAAAGACAAACGAAGTACACCCTCCAAGGGCCCACCAGTCATAGAATCATGTCAAGTAAATCATATTTAATACAAGAGCCCCCCAAACAAGTAACATTAGATCCCCCCTTTCATATTTCACACATGCTCAAAGACTTTATACAATTTTCCAAATTTAAGTATGGGAGGGTTGTCCAAGTAAGCTATTGGGTGTGCTAGGACCCAAGTAGAGGGATGTTTCCCAAGTGGACCCTATCTAATCCATGTAAGGAATGTGAGGTGGTTTGTAGGAAAAACTTTTGGGCATGGGGTCATTGACATGCAAGGTCTTCTATGGTCTCATTTCCATGGGCGCCTTTGTAGAGAGTGTGTGACATCTCGAGTTACCCTTTCCCTGACGATTCCTTTTTCCAAGCCCTCTTTTATGCCTTTTTCTTCATTATGATTTGCAAGTCCCCTAAAAAAGGTTTCAAGCATAACATTCCTTGCTTTTGATTATTGTGAGGTATTTTAAAGTCCTTATTTATAGGTGAAGCATTTATTCGCACTCGGGACTTAGGGGCGACATCAAATGGGGGGATAGAGCTCAACTATGGGTTGGCTTTTTCTTTACCCTTTACCCCACCGTTGCATTTTAGTCACGACTACTATTAACTTTCTTTATTTAATGCCGTCAACAACCCCTCTGGGCCTTTAGCCCCTTCTTCCCATAAAATAATGAGGTACAAGCCTTTTTGGGGTATATGTAACCCAAAAATCCAAAAGACAAGGAAACAGAAGGGAAATATGATGGACAGTGGTAAGTATGGTCGGTAATGGCTCTTCAAGAAGACCCCCCAATAGCACCCCTTTTTCCCGAAAGCGATGACACTTACTAGGATACCAAGATAACCACCAAGGTGAAATGCGGCAAAAAGTATAACTTCCAAGCAAATGTTATATGATCAGAAAGAATCCTTTGAAACTCATTCAAATGCCTCAAATATTAAAATGACACTTACCATGAAACTTGACTAGTTACCTCATGAAGCAAGACCCACCGCCTTCACGTGGACGATACCGATGTGGTGGAACGCTGCTCTGCTACAGAGGATGATGGTGAAATGCGGTGAAGAGGAGGGGCTGTATGGGCTATGCTAGTCATCCAACTCTCGACATTCCATGACTGCTACCTGTGGGCCTTGAGACTCGATCTCCTTAGTTACCCCTAAATGTGGGGGGGGGGTAACAGGTCCCACACCCCTCATGGGCACTTGGGTAGGCCAGGAAACTTACAAAAAAGCATCGGAACATTGCTGGAAATGATTGAAATGCCTTGGAAATGCTGCTAGCTGTACCATATCGTGTTTCCAGATTGGGAAACGTTGTACAATAGTATCGCTGGCAGTGTTTCCAAGGCGTTTTATACCTGTTTCAACATTTCTAGGCATTTCGGGTAGTGGGACATGGCCAAGATTGGCGTTTCCTGCAACCTAGTATTAAATATTTTTAGAGCAACAAATGCTATTAGCACTAAGTAGCATGTTGCTTCTTGCATGATCCAGTAATTGTCATATAAACACTTTTCTGTCAATCTTATATATTGCATCACTATTAATATATAAGAATATGCATACTTTATTCTATGTCATACTTGACCCTGCGAAGCATCTGTATGGATTTTTTTTCATCTTTTCAAATTGCTCTAGGCTTCTTGTAAGGTAAGAAGTTTCCAACGTGTTTATTTTTCCTTCCAAGTTTCTTCCCTGTGAGAATATCAGCTAGGATCAGTTGCTTGCAACAAAAATGATGTGAATATTTTAAAATCAATTGGATAATTTTGTCTTCAATGCTGAAGTTGAGAGTTTAAATCAATTTGAAACTAATTGCTACAATTTTCTTCAGTAACAATTACAATCGTCACCGAATTATATGATTTATGTTTTATTCTATTTTAAATCTGTAATTGCTATACTGTTGGTAGTCTGTAAGGTAAGAAGTTTTCAATGTGTTTATTTTTCCTTCCAAGTTTCTTCCCTGTGAGAATATCAGCTAGGATCAGTTGCTTGCATTAAAAATGATGTGAATATTTTAAAATCAATTGGATAATTTTGTCCTGAATGCTGAAGTTGAGAGTTTAAATCAAATTTGAAACTAACTGCTACAATTTTCTTCAGTAACAATTACAATCGTCACCAAATTATATGATTTATGTTTTATTCTATTTTAAATCTGTAATTGCTTTACTGTTGGTAGTTTGTAAAAAGCACTGCATTCAGTACTTGAGAGGGCTATTTTTGCAGATGATTCCTTCCATTTAATCCTGATAAAATATCATCTATGCAATTGTTTCCTTCGTTGTACTTGTTGCTTCCTTGCCAATTTTTGGTATTCTTTATGTAAGATCTGATTTTTAGAGTATATTCAATTTCTATTTCCCCAAACTCTTTTCTTGTTTGTCATTTGACTACATTATGTTTCTTGTGTGTTGAAATACTTTATATATTTATATATCAGATAATTATCCATAGTAGAAAAGGGGTCCTGTAGTGTAGGAGAAATATTGACCAGTCAGGCTTGGAAGTTCCGTACAAAAAGCTTTTTTTTGCAGTGTTCCACGGGGTTGCGTCCCCCACGTTTTCCACGTCCCCAGGACAGGGGGACTCCAGGGGGACGTTTCCCCACGTGCCCTTTTTGGGGAGACCCGGGGGTACGCGACTCCCCAAGGTGGGGGACGAGTCTCCTC
The DNA here is from genome assembly GCA_009831015.1 of Picea engelmannii. Lineage (NCBI taxonomy): Eukaryota > Viridiplantae > Streptophyta > Pinopsida > Pinales > Pinaceae > Picea > Picea engelmannii. The sequence goes on from ML804699.1 coordinate 121,660, forward strand.
AAAAGGGGGATTTCTGGACGTCCCCCCAAATTTTTTTTGTCTAATAAGACTTAAAAAACAAAAAATTAAATTTAAAAAAGAAAAAAATTAAAAAACAAATATATCAAAAAAAAAATTAAACAAAATTATTTTATTAAATAATAATTTTTAAAGACAATAACTTATAATTTAAAACAATAAAATATTAAAACACAAAAACTTATAATTTATCATATGCCATCTTATAATTTATGCCCATTATATAATTTTATAAATTTTAAAACACAATTAATTAATAAGGATTTTGCTTAATACTAATTAATTAGATTCTAGAATGATGAATGATGAATTTAATTTTTAAATCAATGTATCAATATTTATTATTTTACTATTTATGTTTCAATTTTCATTTACGATTTATGAATCAATGTATTTCATTACCCACTTGAATTGAATTTTGAATTATGTTTAATAGTTTACATCATTTACAAATTTGAATTTTCAATTAACTGGTTTAGTAGTGTTTACTAATGAATTTGCATGAGATGAACATTGAATTGTTATTGTTGAGATTTATCATATTATCATTATTATTTTTATTTTTAAAATATTATTTTTTTATATTTTTTATATTATATATGTGACGTCCCCCCGTCCCCCATTTCCCAAAAATCCATAAAATTTGGGGTACTTCCACATGTCCTCCTGTGCGTCTCCCCGTCCCGAAGACTTGGTGGAACATTGTTTTTTTGGCCTTAATAGGTCTGAGGTTATGTTGTCATGCATAGCGTGATAATGAATGTACTAATTTAGTCATAAATAAACCATCCAAATATGTTCAGGCATCTGAATGACACAATGTCCAATGTTTTGACGTCATCCTCCAGAGTTGGCTATCTATTCAACTGCAGAATTCAGGTGGGAATTGCACACCGAAATAGGAAGTCAATCATACTATTATTCAGAGTTAACTTGCTATACTTATTTGCTAAAAACCTTCTCTTCAGAAAAATGTTCCTTCCAAATAGGATCTGACGACTCTTTTTTTTTTAATCTCCCCAGGATATGCGTTTCCGCGGAGACTTGTTATACAAGTTGGATATGGACTCTCGCGAGTCTGAGGAATACGATTTCGACTTTCACAGAAGGAAACCAAAAAATCAAGGCACTGGGCACCAAATGAAAACCAGATCTGTCCAAGATAATGAGAAGTTTGCAAAATCAAATGTTAACTTGAGAAAGAATAAAAGCAAGCATATGACATGCAAGCATGAACCAGCCAATGAGAATTATGACAATGTGGACAAGGAATCCAAGTCTGTTCCTGCTGACTTCTGGTTGCGTGAAGAAGAGGCCCTAGAAAGAAAGAAGAAATTGTTGTCCTTTAAGGAAATGACAGATGCATACATGCATCCTTTTTGCCTAGACATTTTCGTTTCAAAAAGTTCTGTCTGTGCTTGCATTGTTCACAGAGTTACTTGTAATGTTGTGGCAGTGGCGCAGTCAATTTCTAAGGACATGAAAAGTGACCTGATATCTAGAAAGGACTTAACTGCATGTGCAGCAGTAGGTGGCATCCTCGCTCAGCGTGCAATTGCAGATGATATATATACAGCTGTGTATACACCAAGAAAAGGAGACAAACTCGAGGGGAAGGTTATGGTAGTTCTCCAGTCAATCATTGACCATGGTGTAGATATCAAGGTGAGATTAAAACAAAGAAGGCCAACGAACTGCGGGTATATGGGAGCTGGTGTAATGGCCAATAATGAAGAAAATGGTCTGAAGTTCCTACAGTCATTACAAAAGCAGGCATAAATAATTTTCACATATTTCCTTGCTAATGTGTGGCCAGGCCTGGAAGATGCTATAGCATATGTTTTGATTTTTTTTTGCTTTTATTCTTGCAAAGAAGTTTATCACTGATGAAAGCTGCAAGAAGGCACAAACATTAGCAGAGCAATACATGCAATGATTGATATTGCTATTTTGATTGGAAAGGAGCATTGGTATTCACATTTGTAGAAAACCTATGCATCCTTGACAAGGCATCTTGGCTGGATGCATGGTGAAAAACCAGCCATATTAAATTTTGGACCATTTTTTTAATGTATTTTAGGTTTACTATATAGAAGTGCAAAAAATGGAGGGCAAATCTCGATTGTTTTAATATTATAAACGTTAAATACATCTCACAAATTTCATATAAAATATTAACATGATAAAAAGATAAACTTTAAAATATAACCGATTCTTACAAATTATCACCACAAACATACATTTAACATGTTCATCGGCTGAACATTGAAGCTTTATCTTGTGGTCACATGCTCCACAATACCTTATATAATTATCTTATAATCATATAAAATATTGACATAATAAAAAGATAAACTTTAAAATATAACCGATTCTTACAAATTATCACCACAAACATACATTTAACATGTTCATCGGCTGAACATTGAAGCTTTATCTTGTGGTCACATGCTCCACAATACCTTATATAATTATCTTATATTTCTTAATTTGTACTTCAATGTAAATGTAAAATTGTTACTAAATATCTTATATTTCTTAATTTGTACTTCAAGCAGAAGAATGTAAAATTGTTGTTAAATATTATGTTGTTTATGTTGGTTTATGAAATTGTATTTCAAAATATAATCAAACGTTTATATATGTATATAAACTAAGACTCATAATACTGATAAGACTAAGGTTATGATTATTAAATTCAATAAGATCATTTATGATATCTTCGTATATGACAACAACAACTTGAAGGAAGTGACTTCATACAAATATCTTGGAATTGATATTCATCACAAGCTCAATTGGAATTATAGCATTGGGAAAATGATTATTGGGAGATGGAAAGTTAATTATGGGCTTGAAAACAATTGTAAATTAGTGGATTTTTGGATTTGGGATAAGAAGAAACTCATCTTTGAGACTCTTGTTACACATGTTATTCTTTATGGATGTAAAGTCTAGGGCTGTAGCATCTCTTGTGAATCCCGGAGAAAGATAGAGAAAATACAAAAGAATTTTATAACCTATAATCTCAAAATTAAAGAAAATACCCCCTATCCCATCCTCCTCTTAGAAACAAGCCTCCCCCCATTGAAAGCACGACTATGACTAGTTACCTATTGTATTAGAACAAGTTAAACAAAATGGAAGACAATATGCTTCCTAAAATTGCTTCAAAATCGAGTCATAACCACCATCGACTCAAACGAGGATGGCATAAAGATGTCCGGTTTTGGTTAAACTATTGGGGAATCATGGAAGACACCATTTTGCAGAATAAATATACCATTAAAAATATCATCAAATCAAAATTTGAGTAGAAAATGTGGTGTGATAAAGAGTTAGAGGAAAAAATAAAATTAAGGTATTATAAAGATGTAATCAACCCTAATCTAGAAGATCAAAATTATCTATCTATTTTGACAAGTGTAAAGAAAAAAATAAGCATTGCTAAGATAAAAACAAATTCTCACGAGCTCCATAGTGAAACTCGGCGTTGGCCAATTCTTAAAATGCCATGGGATGAAAGAGTATGTCACCTTTGTGATACTAAGAAGGTTGAAGATGAAAATCACTTTCTCTTATATTGTTCAGCCTATACCCAGATTAGATTTCATTTTCAAAATGTTTGTCACACTACCAACCTTCCTAACCTCTTAACTCAACAAAACTATGGTGATCTTGGAAAACTTCTCTTAATGCTTGTTGAACACATAAACAAAATTCTAAAAAATCACAAGTAATCACTTACCCTTTTAAAATCACATAAACCAATTCAATCTTAGTGGAAGTTAATCATCATCATCATCATATATATACATTTTTTTTTAAATTATTTACAATTTAAAATAATGTAGCTAATAACATTAATGTTGTTTAATTTAAAAAAATTAAACACATTCTTTTACATATAAAATTTTTAAACTTAAATTATTTATATATAACATATAATTTTTTAAAAACTATGTGCAATGTAAAATAATTTAAATAATAATATTAATATTATTTAAATGAGCAAGTTTTTAAAAATTAAATATTTTTTACATATAAAATTTTTAATTTTTAAATTTCAAAATTGTATATAACATTTTATCTCAACAATAAAATTTTTAATTTTTAAATTCCAAATTTGTAAATAACATTTTATCTCAATTAAATTGGTATATGAAATTTTTTGTTTGTAAAATAAGAACTCCTTAACACAATAATTTAACTATTAAAATCTATAGAAATATACTACTTCTCTATTTAAACCTAAATTTATACAAAGAAATAAATATATATTACATCACATAACTTTCAAACATAGAGTACAAGTAAAGAGTGAGAATGAACATAAAACCTCCTTTACATATTTCCAATCAATATACACCCAAATATTTCTGTCCATCTTCAATAATAATTTCTTTTCATAAATTCTAACCCAACTCATCTTCAAAATCATTATAAATAATTCTTTTCAATGTTTCGTTTTGAATAGAATCATTACCAGTAAAAACATTATCGTAGAAGAAACTCAATCCGCACGACCAAATAAACGTACCGGAAAATTTATGATTGTCAGATAAAAGTGGCACTGGGCAGTGCTATTAAAATTATAAATGTATGTAGATTAGATCGTGGGTAGTCATCCCAAAACAACCGAAATCGATCGATCTTCATTTTCTCAGATGTTTTCTGCTTCTTCCCCTCGTGGGATACATAGGCATCCAGCAGTAGGAGCTGCATTTTTTTCAACAGTCCACTCAATTTCCCATTCAGAAAGGCTTCACCTTTGGCCTAAAAATTTCCCCAGTCTGAGCATTGCAGACGATGGCAATCAGTTCAGCAGGAGTTGGCAATTTTGGCTCGTGGGTCATTCTCCTCTATATTTATCAATAGCGGGGCATTCAGCTGCAAGCTCTGTAGAGGGCTGTAGACAAGGAATACCAGGTTATGACATATCTGAGCAGCTATCAATAGAAAATAACCAATTGGGTATTGTCTGGACTGCCAATGAAATAGCAGAAGCAGTTGGAGGACATGTTATCAAATTGGGCCCCTCCGGAAGCATCAGTACAGACACCAGAACACTTCAATCAGGGCAGTGGTTCCTTGCCCTCACAGGCCCCAGGTTTGATGGGCACGATTTTCTGCACTCTGCATTGGCTAAGGGATGTGCAGGTGTCGTGGGAAACAAGGTTTATGACGGATGGCCCATGGGTTTTGTTCAAGTTGATGGCAGTACCTTGATAAGCTTACAGAGATTAGGAGCCTCAGCAAGGAAAAAATTCGGAGGTCCTGTTGTGGGTATTACAGGAAGTGCAGGTAAGACCACCACAAGGGCCATGGTTTCCCTTGCTCTTGAGCCTTTGGGTCACATCCATCAGACATCAGGTAATCAGAACAATCATATTGGGGTCCCCCTTAGTCTTCTTGCAATGCCTTTGCTTTCCAAGGCATGTGTTTTGGAGATGGGGATGAATCATTTGGGAGAGATCCAGGAGCTGTCTAGGATATCGGAGCCTTCAGTGAGAGTAGTGTTGAATGTAGGTCCTGCTCATATGGAGAATTTCAGGAGCTTGGAGGAGGTTGCCAGGGCTAAAGGGGAGATTGTGCTCGAGGCGAGGCCTGGAGATATCTGTGTGATGAATGCTGATGATCCTTTGGTTATGAATCTTCCAATTCCAGATGGGGTGCAAAGAGTATGCAAATAATATTCACCATTACTCTTTTTCTTCTTTTCAAGATTTTCATTCGACTAACTGAAATATCGTAATTATGAGAAATTGCTAGAAATACGATAATTAGTAATTACTTTCTAAAAGAGAAATTACGGGCAGTCGGGTAAGGTAAGGTCCGAAAGGTCTTAAGCTCTGCTCAGGTAATGTATAAGCAACCCTTTTAACCGAGGCAAGTATGGTTTGACGTTTACTTGTATGATTGGGATGGTGATTAGTGTGATTTGTTTGCTTGTATGATTGAGATGGTACTTAGTCTGTTTCTATGTTTGGCATGCAGCTTAGTCTGCTTGGTGAGACAATGGGACGAAGGTATACCGTGTAGCTTACCTAATGCAAGACACGAGATAGGGTCTAGTCCGTCCTCTTTGGGCAATAGACATTCCTATCCCATCTTACACGCAGTCTGTCATCTTATATTGATTATTCTGGATTTTTGAAGTAGCTTTGGCCCTACAGAAAAGCTAAGACAAGTGGCAACTCTGCATGCTGGAATCCGGATCATCCTATGGGGAATATACATTACTATTTCATTTTTTTTCTCAAGGAAAACCTCACAGGGAAATCCAATGGATGCTTCCTTCATTCTAGATGACTTCCCTAGTAAACCTGTGGACACAGACAAGTGCACCTAACCCAGAGGGATTTGAACCAGACACCTGCTGGCATGGAACTAGCCAAATTCCCAGCAACATTTGCAACAACTGGTTGAGCTAACCCTTGGGCTACATTCATATCCCATCTTACATGCAGCCTATCATCTAATACTGATTATTCTGGATTTTTGAAGTAGCTTTATGTTATTTTTCTAAAGACACAAGCAAACTTGCAAACATGATTAGAAATGGACTTAATGGACTCATGTAAAAAATATGCTTTTATTACAATGAAGTCAATTGATACAATGAGGTTGATCCCTGTTTATGTCATTGGCTAGGTAGTTGTACTTGTTACAATGCAACTTCCTTATTTAAATATTATCTAAAGACTAAGTGTTATTTTACTAGTCACTTATATGAATGTGACTTTGTTACTCAAGTAAGCCTTATACTCTAACACCCCCTCTTTTGGCTTAAAGTAAATAAAAAACATTAGCTAAACCGTTCTTTAGATGCTTCTTTTTGATGAACATTGTTTGAACCAAGTAGGGCTTCATCAAGTTGCCTCGTAACCCTTTGTAAGGTAGCTAGAGAGGTAGTGGGGGGGCCCAGAGGGCCCATAGTGATAATAGTGGAGGTCATTCAATGTAAGAATGACCTTACAGATAGCCTTACAGACAGCCTCACAGACGGCCTCAATAATAGTTTTCGTAGTATTCAAGATTCATTGAATAACATGCAGGAGAGATTTCTTATGAAGGGCCTCAGAGATGAATATAATCAAGAAATATATGCTTGGTATGATTTTGAGGCAGATTGTGATGATTGGTATATG
>ML804700.1:7013-17692 GCA_009831015.1 Picea engelmannii
TAAGAAGACCTAATAGAAGCTTCCGCTTCTAGAAGGATCTTCCTCTAGATGCTTCTTTTTAGTATAAATAGGAGTCGAGGGTATGAGAACCCTAGCTTGGATATTATTGTAACAGAGCGTTGCTCAATTGGAGGTTGCCCCCTAGAAGAGGCCTGTGAACATTGCTATCTGATTCAAAGTGCTATTTCTGTTGCTATTTCATATATCATTTCTGTGTATTGTGAAGATTATGCTGGATATTTTACTGTTATTCTGTTATTTCTAGCATTTTGTTTTTGTTCTGCATATTTTATATATCTGGTATCTTGCATTGCAAGAGGTAGTGCAACATCAATGGGACCCAAGGGTTGGAATCTCAGTCCTACCTGAAATGGGATATGGTTGGTGGAGCTATGGAGAGCCCTATTGTAGTTGTGTTGAACATAGGGAAGACTCTCATCCCATGTGCGTGGATGCTTAGAGTTGTACATGCGCAGGATGTGCACAGTCATCTGATTGACAACCTTTGTCTGGCCATCGGTTTGGGGGTGCAAAGCAGTGGATTTAGTGATTTTGGTGTCCAACAATGACCAAAGACTCAACCAAAATGTGTTGAAGAACCTGTTGTCCCAATCTGAGGTGATGATTTGTGGTATCCCAAAATGGACCCTCACCCGTTTGAAGAAAAGCTTGGCAGTATCTTCCGCTATGATGCTCTTCTTACAGGCTGTGATAATGGCCATCTTAGAAAACCGATCAACCACCACAAATACACAATCATTGTCATGTTTGGTGGATGGAAGGCCAGACATGTAATCCATCGAGATGGATTCTCAAGGCCTCTCGGGAGTAGGAAGAGGGGTGTATAAGCCTTACTTCTTGATGGTTGTCTTGGCAATAACACATGCAGTGCAATGCAAGATATGATATACTTGTTGACGTCTTGTCGAAGTTTTGTCCATTAAAAATGTTTATGTAGAACGGTCACTATATTCTCCAGGGAAAAATGTTTTGTCATCCGACTGTAGTGAGCTTCCCAAATCAACTTTGCATGCTCTCTTGTGGGAACACAGAGGTGGCCTAGATGGCATAACATTCCATCCTGGATGTGAAAATCGGTGCTATTCGCTCTTGTACCCAAGAGCTGATAGGTGGTGGCGAAGTCATGGTCACTAATCCAAAATGGATCCAGGAAGGCCTAAAAATCAAAGTTCTTAGAATCAGATGAAATTAGTGCCATTGCGTCGGGCTCGTCGCTCTGATTCTAACCATATAGTTTTTTAAAAAATTGGACACCGTATGTAAAAGTTATCGCGTTCTGATCGATTTCCCAAACATGGAAAAAAGTCAACAGGTCGTACTGTTGATGTCAGCCATACGATAGTTGACGTCATGATGATGTCAATAGCAACACATGGAAACACGAGGAGGTGACACGTGTCACTCATTTTTGACATTTTCAGGGGCTTATGTGGACCAATAAAATATTGACATGTGGCAATGTACGAACGTGACACGTGGTTGTACCGAACATTGACGTGGACCAATGAAAGGATGACACATGGTAGTACAAATGATGACATGGCAGGGTGATGTGGATGTACGGATGTTGGCGTGGTAGCTGACTGGACAGGGGACTTGGTAGTATGGATGATGACATGTCACGCTCAGGGTACAACATGTGTTTGATGACAGTGATGTGGCAGGATAAAAGGACAGTGATGTGGTGATCACTGTGTGTTGACTATGTCGATGATTGGACTGTACGATCCAATCACAGGGTGACATGTGGCCCAATCAGAGGACGCCACATGGCACCTCAGATTTAGCCAATGTTGACTATGTAAAAAAAAAAATTGTTTCGTCTCCGAGGGATTCAAACCCTTGACCTCCGGGTGAGGCAACAAACTACAATAAGGGTGCTAACCATATGGGATACCATGGTTCTTATTAAACCATATGGCGAATATTGCTTTTGTTGTGAAGTGGTGTACACATTTTGGGATAAGCCCTGGTTGGCGGGGGCTAGCTCGACCGATCGGGGGCTATAAACCAGGAGCCAAGATTGGAAGGTGGGGCACGTGGAGAGTATAAGGCTCGGACACATGGCCACCATACGACTAGAGGTTTGGGATGGACTGGATGTTTAGGGGCTTGACCAAAGGACTAGGGCCAACACTTAGCCAGGGATGATTTTAAGGATGGAAATTTATTTTAAAATGTAGAAACCTTGGTGAATCTTACTAATCCTTCATATGCCAACTATAAATGTTTGGCGATATTTTTGTAAAAATATTTAAATTTCTAAGGATTGTATATAGTTTTTCTAAAATTTTGGCGATTTTAAAGGTAAAATAATTTTATCCTATAGAATTTGGGCGAATTATTTTTAAAATAGCGAATCTCATTTTTGGAAAAACCATGGAAAATTAGCCCATGAGCGAAATTTAGCCCCTAAAATCATCCTTGCACTTAGCCTTGGCCATATGGAAGCGCCCATATGATCAGGGGCCCAGAAGAAAGGGGTATGCCCAATATTTGGCAAGTTTTGGGTTTTTAAACTATAATATATTATTTTTAATGATTTTTTATGCTGATTTGGGTGGATTTTGCCCATTCTGGGGGATCTGGAGCCCAATTTGAGGCCAAATCTTGGGAGGAAGTTGTGAAGTGAACCCCAACACAAGATATATATAAATTAGAGGTTTTTGACAATCTACGAGGTTCAGATTAACAAAATGATGATGAGTTTGTGAAGCTTGAAGCCATTTTTATGCAGAGAAGGCATTGGCGAAGCGAACTTTGGAGGCCAATTCTGGGAGCTACGCTCAATATTTTTCAATGCCATCAGTTGTGTTGGATTCTTGAGATCAAGAAGAACACAGCCAGAGAAGTTTGTAATCATTTAGATACATTTCTGATGTACTTTTGAATAATTGAAGAGAAATAAGAAAGCCTCCCCCACCAAGACAAAGGCCCGGAGACGTAGGCAACCTTGTCGAACTCTGTTAACAACCTTGTTGTTATGGTTTGATGTTCTTTATGATTACTTTCTGATTTGCATTCTTTATGATGGCTGCAATGTTCTTTCATTACATTATTCTTCTTTCCTTAATTTCATAAATGGTAATTGAACACATGCTTAAAACTCAACCAAGTCTTTAAACATCATTTTCAGATCAAGTGGTATCAGAGCAGGTTGACAGTTGGTTGTTTGAGTTTGCATGATTACCAGGGAAAATCTAAGTCGTGGTGAAGGCGAGCTTGTAGAAGGAGATCCTGAGATTGGATCGAGAAAGAGGAATTCTCAAAGTGAGAAGATGGCATCGAAAGAAGGAATGTCTTAGAACATGATAGAGTTGCAAAAGACTTTATTCACCATGCTTGAGATGCTAAAGGTCTTATATGAGGATTACTTGGAATAGAAGAGGCCTTTCCAAGGGGAATATTCAAAACAAGACAAAAGTGAAGGAGAGGATCCTCCTAAACCTCCTCTTTCACCTCCTTCATTTTCATCATCTTCTTCTTCTTCAAGTACAAGTGCAACTTCTACCGCAAGAAAACATTACCATAAACATAAACATGATATTCCTTAAGCTTGATGTGAAATTCGAATTGCCCAAGTATGATGGTGAATTCAATGCTGAGAGGCTTGATAAATGGGCAGACATATGAAATTTTATTATAGTGTGCAACAAATCAAAGATGAGGCAACCCAAATCAAGTTGACATCGTTTCTTCTTGCAGGCACAACACTCATTTGGCGGCAGAGTAAATTGCAACATGGTACGCAGCAAGTTGGTATTGTATTTCCATCATGGCAAGATTTTGTTTTTGCACTTAGAAAACAATTTTGTCCTTTGGGTCATAAGGAAAAGGCTTTAATTGAATGGAAAAGTCTTAAACTAAGAAAAGGACAAGCAATGCAAGAATACATGGATGAATTTCGTAAGATGGAATTAATGTTAAATATTTCATTACATACACAAGAAACTCTTATGAAGTATATAGGAGGTTTACCTACACATATTCGTAACATTGTATTTATGTTTGGACCTACTAATCTTGATGAGGTTTCTGTTCAAGCAACGTATATTGAAGAAGAGAAAACAAGAGTTGGTGTATCAGGGAAATCATCTTCAAGGAAAGAAAAAAAACGAAGGGGGAATGGAAAGAAAGCAAGTTCAATGACTGTGAAGGAAGGGAAACTCTCTTGCAAGCATTTCAAGAAATAAGGGCATGACGATGACCATTGCTGAAAATTGCACCCATAGAAGAGACTGAAATGGTTCAAAGAGAGGAAAGGGGGGCAAATAGTTGCAACAACAACATGGCCAACAAACTTGGGATATGATTTAGGTGATGAGACTAAAATCACAACAGTTGGTTTTACAGGTAAAATTGGTGATGGATATGATTATAGAAGTAAATTGTTTCATATAAGGGTAATAATGAAATATACTAAGATAGATACATTGATAGATAGTGGATCTCAATCTAACTTGATTTCAGAGGAAGTGGTTAAACAATTGGGATTGACAACTAAGCTACATCATAAACCTTACTCACTTAAATGGATAAACAACAATCATAAATTGCACATAACAAAGAAATGCAGTTTAAATTTTGCAATTTCATGAAAGTTTGTGGATGAGGTAACGTGTGATGTGGTGCCACTAAATGAATGTGGAATGGTCTTAGGAAACCCTTATTTGTATGATCACAAAAAAATCTTCTACATGAAACATATTCAATATCACTTAACTAAAGAAGGAAATGAATATGTTGTACATGCTCATCACATAAAAACAAATAAATATCTTCAAACAATGAAACAATGAAGGAAGGTCGCTTATGCAAGCAACAAAACTATAATTGTGCCAAATAAAGCAGTTGATCTTAAGCATGAACATGAGATGGTTGTAGAATGAAAATTCAATCATACATTTATTTAATATAAGCTAATGTCGTGCACGCACATCAAACATATTAGTTTATTTGCAGTCATATTTCTAATGTTATTGCTACTAATGTTTTCAACATGGATGGTAGTGACCTCAATAAGATGTAAACGAGTTCAAGTGGCTAAAAACATGCTCTTATTTGTCATGGTTGTTTTGCAATTGATTATGATGCGACAGGTGAACAGAACAAAGTTTAAAGACAAGAGACAAGTGGGGTGGTGTATCCCGCACTTGATGACTAGTTAATATCCTTTTGGAGGACCAAAAGGTATTAGTGGGGAGGCATGATCCAAAATAGATTCAGGAAGGCCTACAAATCAAAGTTCTCAGAATTAGATGAAACCAGTTCCATTATGTCAGGCTCGTGGCACCGATTCCGACCATATAATTGTTTCCAAAAATGGACATCGTATGCGAAATTTATCGCATTCTGATCGATTTCTCAAACATGTAAAAAAGTCAACTGGTCAAATTCAATAAGATGTACTGCTGACATTAGTAGTACGCCATGTGATGTCATCATGACATCATGATGGTGTCAGCAGGGACACGTGGAAGCACAAGGAGGTGAAACGTGTCACTCGTTTTTGGCATTTTCAGAGGCTTATGTAGACCAATAAAAAAATTGACACGTGGTACTGTACGGATGCGACATGTGGTTGTACGAAACATTGACACGGCCCAATGATAGGTCGACACGTGGTAGTATGGATGCTGACGTGGCAGGGTGAAATGACTATACAGATGTTGTTATGGCAGTTGATTGGACAGGTGACTTGGCAATACAGATGATGATGTGGTAGGCTCAGAGTATGACATGTGGGTATACGATAGTGATATGGTAGGCTGACAGGATGGTGACGTGGTGTTGATTGTGCGTTGACTGTGTCAATGACTGGAATGTACAGTCCAATCACATGGTGACATGTTGCCTAATCAGAGGATACCACGTGGCACCTCGGATTTAGCCAATGTTGACTGTGTAAAAAAAATATGTTCCGCCTATGAGGGATTCGAACCCTTGACCTCTAGGTGAGGCAACATACTACAACAAGGGTTCTAACCATATGGTTTAATATGGTTCTTATTAAACCATATGGAGAATACTTCTTTTGTTGTGAAGTGGTGTGCGCATTTTCGGATAAGCCCCGGTTGGCGGGGCTACCCTGACCGACCGAGGGCTATAGACCAGGAGCCAATATTGGAAGGTGGGGCACATGGAGAGTTTAAGGCCTGGACACATGGGCACCATACGACGAGAGGTTTGGGTTGGACCAGATGTTTAGGGGCTTGACCGGAGGACTAGGGCCAATGCCTAGCCTTGGCCATATGGAAACACCCATATGACTAGGGGCCTGGCAGAAAGGGGATGCGCCCAATATTCGACAAGTTTTTGGTTTTTAAACTATAATATATGATTTTTAATGATTTTTTGTGCTAATTTGGGTGGATTTTGTCCATTTTGGGGGGATCTAGAGCCCAATTTGAGGCTAGATCTTGGGATAAAGTTGGGAGGTGAACCCCAAATCAAGATCTATATAAATAAAAAGTTTTTGACAATATAGGAGGTTCATATTAGCATAATGATGATGAGTTTTTGAACCTTGAAGCCATTTTTATGCAAGGAAGCCGTTGAGGAAGCGAACTTTGGAGGCCAATTCCAGGAGCTACACTCAACCTTTTTTAGTTCCCTCGGTTTTGTTGGATTCTTGAGGTAAAGAAGAACACAACCAAACTAGTTTGTAATCCTTTTAATACATTTCTGATGTACTTTTGAAGCATTGAAGAGAAATAAGAAAGCCTCCCCCACTAAAACAAAGGCCCAGAGACGTAGGAAGCCTTGTCGAACTCTCTTAACAACCTTGTTGTTCTTTATGCTTACTATTTTATCTGCATTCTTTATGATGGCTACAATATCCTTTCATTAAGATCTTCTTCCCTTAATTTCATAAATGGTAATTGAACACATGCTTAAAACTCAACCAAGTATTTAAAGATCATTTTCAGATCAATCATGCTGATAAAGTTGGGGCCACTTAGATGTTGGAGTTACTTCACACACACCTAGGATTTATTTTTCCTAAGGTTTTTCCTTGTTCATTAGTCATAATTATTCATTATCCAGTCTCCTATATTTTAGGGGAGAATATTCCACCTGGAGAATATTCTCTTTTAGTTGTCACTTTAATTTGACTAGTTGAGTTGAGTTTAGATGTTGCATTGGTTTTGTCACAATGCAACATTAGGATCATCACTAGATAATGTGAACTTTCCTTGGGATCATCACCAGACTGGCACAATACTCTTGATTCCCTAAGTTAACTCCCCACTACTCTTTGTTCAGTCAGTTAACTGAAGACTGGTTGACTAGTTAACTCAACTAGGTGGTAGTTCACTCTCGTAACTACTTGAGAGACTAGACTAGGTGGAAGTTCACTCCTGTAATTGTTGGTGTGTGTCCAAATCACTCTAGACCATGACTATGGCACATTGGTTATCCTCTTGTCCACACTCATTGATTTATACAGAGAATATCATGTGTACATTATTCATTATTCACAACAATTAATGAGAATTCTTTCATTCTTTCTCTCATTCTTCTTCTTTCTCCTTTTCTCTCTGAAAATGTGTGTATCATTTTTTATCTAGATCTATTCTATGCAATTTCAACACATTTACATGATATAAGAGCCGACAGACTTCTAAGCAAAAGCTACACCAAAATGTTTTGCAGGTACAAAAGATTGAAGACAACGGAAAGATGGATTTTTAAAAGGAATTTATTCTTACACCTTACAACTATTTTGCATGGAAGGATAAAATATCCATACATCTCTGAACCAGAGGTTTGTACAGGTTAACCTTGAATACAGATAGAAACTGACATCATCCATAGAAAAATCCAAGTACTTAAATCGCATGAATGAGACACTCAGAACAATTTGCAATCTTATTTCTCTTGATCTCCTTTTTCATACATCTTCCTATAAGACTCCCAATGAAACCTAGACCACCTTGGAAGGGCTCTTTGGAAAACAAGATGAGATGAGGGGACACATGCTGGAGGTGGAGCTACTCACATTGGATCCAAAAATATTCGAGAATATCCAAGATTTCTTTACAAAATTCAAGGATTTACTGTCGCAACTCAAAGCTTGCGGGGTTGATAAATTGAAGGAGGAGAAAAAAATGGTTCTCACCATTCTCTCCAAGCTTGGTATTGAATTAGCTGTATTCGTATCTACATTCCATACTGTCAGATTCTCCTCTGGAGCCACCTAGAAGATGCCTTCTCTTGAGGACATTATTAAATCCCTGACACAAGAGAAAACCAAGCTCATCAGCATGGGCACAATCAAAGGCCCAAGGGCACATGCACTCACTGTGCATGATGGCAGCCACAAATATTAGAAATCTAAATCTAAATATAAACGAAAATCTCATGCACATTCGAAGAAGGAAGGGTACACAAAACCCTTCATCGATGCCTCCAAATCCAAAGGGGAAAAGGGAAGAAAAGGGGAGAAATGCTCGTACTGTCACAAATGATTCCATCCAGAATCCACATGCATGAAAAATAAAATAGATATTATGTCTCAAATAATTTAGAAAAATAACCTTGGAGATTGCATCCCTGAGGGTGCCAAGAAGAAGAAGCCAGAAGATCTGAATTCCAAGAAAGACAATTCTAGCCATGCCTTGATTGAAATCAACTCCTCTCTCGATGCTTGGATCGTAGATTCAGGAGCATCACACCACATGACTTCTTCAGAAGAAATCTATTTTTCATTGGATGGATGCAAAGGTCCTTCTATTATGATGGGGAACAACTCTTATGTCGAAGTCACCGACAAAGGAAGGATTGAACTCACCAACGGAAGCATTGAGAATGTGTTGCATGTTCCCAAACTTTTTGTCAACCTTCTCTTTGTGTCTCAGATGACGAATTCTGACACCAGAAATAAATTCATATTCACACCAAATTCCATGGACATCTACAACATGCAAACCAACTCCAGGGTTGCTACTGGTGAGGTAAATCATCAGTCTAGATTGTATACATTTTTTGAATTCATTGAACCATATTCTGCTTTATTGCTTACTCATGTTGATGAAAGTAGTAGGATATGGCATGAAAGGTTTGGACATTTGAATTTTAGATACATGCAACAACTTAGCAAGCACAAATTGGTTGATGGTTTACCAGACATCCATTTCTCCAAGGGAGTATGTGAGGGATGTGTTCTAAGAAAACACTCTCAAGAGAAATTCGACAAAGGAAAGTCTCAGCGAGATTACACACCTTTAGATGTGATCCACAATGACCTTATGGGTGTTTTTATTCATCCATAAATCAACAAAGCGAGGTTTATTCTCATTTTTGTTGATGATTTTTCACGTTTTACATGGATCCACTTTCTTGGGCAAAAATCCAAGGTCTTTCAACACCTCAAAGATTTCAAAGCCCTGGTTGAGACACAGTCCTGAAAGAATATCAAAGTATTTCGAACTGATAATGGGAGAGAGTAATGTGAATCATGAGATCCATAATATTTTCCATGAGGAAAATATTCAATTGCAGCTTACAGTTCCCTATACTCCACAACAAAATGGAGTCGCTGAGCGGAAAAATAGATCTCTAAAGGAGTTGGCTTCTTGCATGCTGCATACAAAGTCACTACCATAGAGACTATGGGTCGAAGCACTTAATTGTGAAACATACATCAAAAACAGATCTCCCCATAGATATTTCAAGGATAAGACCCCCTACGAGGCATGGAGCAACCTCAAACCGGAAGTGACCCACTTCCACATTTTCGGTTCATGTGCATGGGCCCAGATTCCCTCTGAAAAAAGGAAGTCACTTGATCCACAGAGCATTGAGTGAATTGTTTTTGGCTACCCAAATGGTGTGAAGGGATATAGACTTATTTTCCTTTCCTTAGACTGGCTCATCATTGAGCGAAGTGTCCAATTCAAGGAAAGTGTCTCACATGCACCTCAACATCTGCATGCATATACCTTCATTATTCCACCTGTCCGAGGTGATGAGCATGCACATGCCGACTCTTCTTCAGACAAGAGTTTTGATTCATAGGATTCAAATGATTCAAGTCAGTATAGTTAGATGCAGAGTTATAGTATCCATATGCAGTTGCAAAGCCAGAGCAAAGGCCCAAGTGGGCACATACTACTCTTCAGGATGCAGGGGATCTCGTTGGTGATCTAGCCGATACTAGGAGGACTCGATTTGATTTTGAGGATCCTCCTGTTGCACTCACTTCCACTAAACCATTTCCCTCCCGACATGTTTTCTTGGTTTAGTGTTCAGATACACAGTGTTACACATTATTTTCGTCATCCCTATGATTGTTAATGATGTAAACCTATCTATTGCTTTTAGAGGGGTCACAGTGGCCTGAGTTCCTGAAGAGAGAAGGAAGAAGAACTTTTCCTGAGGAAAAAAGTTGCATTTTCCTATGTAAAAACCTTATAAAAAGGAATGTTCGCAAGTTTCTATATAGGCAGAGTGCGAGAATGATCAATTCTCGCAGGTTGCACTATAACCAGGGTGCGAATAGTTCGCAGGTTTCTATATAGCTAGGGTGCGAACATTCCAGCACGTGGGAAAAACGTACGGTTTCTCGAATCTTCTAGAAGGGGAAGCTTCTATGGTGAGGTGGCATCCGAACGGTTTGGATCTTACTCACTTTCATGATTTAGTGGGATCATCCT
>ML804700.1:27606-53695 GCA_009831015.1 Picea engelmannii
TTTCCTCACTTTATTTCAGTGTATCTTTTGTATATGGGTACTGTTAGATCTAGAAGTCACCCATAAATTGCATCAAAGGTAAGCCCAATACCCATCATATTTTTTGGTAGATGTTGGTTTATATGGATGGAGGTCAATGGACAAAACTCAGAATCTGAATGATGTTCAACACAAAACTAGACAGAAAATGAACAGGGATGTGAGGGCCACATTAACTTCAGTCAGTGAATTGAG
This sequence comes from Picea engelmannii, assembly GCA_009831015.1. Classification (NCBI taxonomy): domain Eukaryota; kingdom Viridiplantae; phylum Streptophyta; class Pinopsida; order Pinales; family Pinaceae; genus Picea; species Picea engelmannii. Next base: position 27,841 of record ML804700.1, read on the forward strand.
TTTAATGGTGAGTAGAGGGAATACTTAGTGAGAGGAGTGAACGAGATCACTCTGGGCATAAGGCCTTCCAACAGTTCGAAGAGGAAAAAATCAAACTCAAGGGAAATCTTGGGTTGAAGTTTCAGACACTGAAATATGATGCAAGCAATATATTCATAGCTATAGAATAATCAAACCTCCATTATCCTGCAACTGTGACAACTCTATTGGATATTCCATGCCCGAGCCATCCAATTTAAGAGGGAAAAGATAACACAGGGAACTGAATAAAAATGATCACGATATTGCTATAATCAAACCTACATTATAACAACATAATGATCCTCAGCTGGATCATCCATACCCGAGTGTTTGAACACAACTTTACAGAGAAATGAAAATAAATAGGAAACTGACTTCTATTAACATGAAAGTATCAAATCGATTACATAAATAGAGAACAGCTCTGGAAGAACAAACATTACAGATGGGATCTCTGCTCAACCCTCGACCATTACCAAATAACAGACCTCCATACATATACTCAAAAATTTCGTAAACAACAACAAAAGCATGCTTGATCTTCCATGGTGTTGTGTCTTCTCAGTTAGACATGATCTAAGCTCTACTGGACCCTTTGTGTCTCTTTGGTCATACTGCTCATGCATTGTTGTTGTCAGACGCAATCTCAGGCTGTTTGGGCTGACAATCTGCCTTCATGGTCAGTCCATTCTGATTTTCCTTTCATGGGGGAGACGATGTTTCAACCACCTCCCTGGCTTTCATAACTGCTTCATCGGGATTTGGACAGGCGCAAGGCCACTTGGCACCTGAAAGACATGGTGATATCTCCTTTTCTGCCTGGAGCTTTGTTGGATGCTTGTAGGGGAGACAAGAGGGAAAACGTGGAGGATTTGACGAGGAATGGGGGACTTAGGATAAAGAACATGAAGTGGGTTTTTGAGCCCCTTTCTTTGCATTTTGTCATCTAGGATTTATTTTTCCTAAGGTTTTTCCTAGATGACAAAAACCTCTCCTATGCAGTTTGCGCAGTTTCCAGGTTCATGCGAGAGCCGCATGAGCTACATTGGAAGGCTGCAAAGCGTATCCTTCGATACGTATAGGGCACCATCACATTTGGGATTCATTATGCAACATACTCTACATTAAATCTCATCAGGTTTGTTGATTTTGATTGGGCTGGAGATATCACTAATCGCAAGTCCACATCTGGTTACTCACTCAGTCTTGGTTCTGGGCCTATCTGTTGGTCGAGTAAGAAGAAATCTTCCATTGCTCTATCTTTAGCCGAGGTAGAGTACAGAGGGGTAGTTAACATAGCCATCTAGGCTATGTGGCTACAACATTTTCTCACTGATTTGGGAATTTAGTTTCATCAGTTGATCATCATGTGCTGTGATAACCAGAGCACTCTAAAGTTTTGCAGAGATCCAGTTCAGAGGCAGCGGACGAAGCACATCGAGATTTACATGCACTATATCTTAGACTTAGTACATGAAGGGATCATTGACTTACAATTATGTCCTTCAGTAGAACAGACAACATACATATTCACCAAGAACTTCACTGAGTAGAAGTTTCATTCTCTATGAAGTCATCTTGGAGAGAAGGACATCGTATCCTAGCAACTGTAGTTATTCTTTTTACANGGGGGGGGGGGGGGTTCCCATGAGGTTTTCCCTCTTTCCTCACTTTATTTCAGTGTATCTTTTGTATATGGGTACTGTTAGATCTAGAAGTCACCGCAGATTGCATCAAAGGTAAGCCTAATACCCATCAGATTTTTTGGTAGATGTTGGTTTATATGGATGGAGGTCAATGGACAAAACTCAGAATCTGAATGATGTTCAACAGAGAACTGGGCAAGAAATGAACAGGGATGTGAGGGCCACATTAACTTCAGTCAGTGAATTGAGTTTAATGGTGAGCAGAGGGAAGACTTAGTGAGAGGAGTGAACAAGACCGCTCTGGACATCAAGCCTTCCAGCAGTTCGGAGAGGAAAAACTCAAACTCAAGGGAAATCTTGGGTTGAAGTTTCAGACACTGAAATATGATGCAAGCAACATATTCATAGCTACAGAATAATCAAACCTCCATTATCCTGCAACTGCGACAACTCTACTAGATATTCCATGCTTGAGCCATCCAATGTAAGAGGGAAAAGATAACACAAGGAACTGAATAAAATTGATCACGATATTGCTATAAGCAAACCTACATTATAACAGCATAATGATCCTCAGCTGGATCATCCATACCCAAGTGTTTGAACACAACTTTACAGAGAAATGAAAATAAATAGGAAACTGACTTCTATTAACATGAAAGTCTCAAATCGATTACATAAGCAGAGAACAACTCTGGAAGAACAAACATTACGGATGGGATCTCTGCTCAACCCTCGACCATTACCAAATAACAGAACTCCATACATATACTCAAAATTTTTGTAAACAACAATAGAAGCATGCTCGATCTTCCATGGTGTTGCGTCTTCTTAGTCAGACACGATCTAAGCTCTACTGGACCCTTTGTGTCTCTTTGGTTAGATTTCTCATGCAGTGTTGTTGTCAGACGCAATCTCAGGCTGTTTGGGCTGACAATCTGCCTTCATGGTCAGGCCATTCTGATTTTCCTTTCATGGGGGAGACGATGTTTCAACCACCTCCCTAGCTTTCATAACTGCTTCATCAGGATTTGGACAGGTGCAAGCCCACTTGGCACCTGGAAGACATGTCGACCTCTCCTTTTCTACCTGGAGCTTTGTTGGATGCTTGTAGGGGAGACAAGAGGGAAAACGTGGATGGAGATGACGAGGAATGGTAGACTTAGGATAAAGCACATGAAGTGGGTTTTTGAGCCCCTTTCTTTGCATTTTTTCATCTAGAGGTAAAATCCAAGGAAAACATCCCCCTTACAAGGATATGTGTTAACATTAAGCTCCATGGGGGATAGAGTTCTCCATGCGAGGCTCTAAGATCTTCAGTAGTTCCAGTCGCCTTTTGCATTGGGCTATGGAGTCAAGTTCAAAACAATCTGCTGAGGAATACATGTCGATAAGTAAAAAATGAAAATAAACACACATGGGCTCCACAGGAGCTTATTTATGTACAGTCCTAAACTAATTTATTGTTACATAGTGCTAGGTGAAATCAAACTTCCACCATAGCCATTCAAGTATCTTCCTAACTGGAATCTCTTTCACTCTACCAGTGATTGATAGCAGATGATGCAACCATGACAATAGAACGATTACGTCCTTAAGATTTCTTCTAGATGACAATGGTGGGATAATACTTGGAGGCTTCAAATCATGGAAGAAAAGCAACTCCATGTATTCCCCTATAAGCTCATAGGATGAGTGAGAAAAGTTGTTGGACTGGTGGCAGAAAACATGCTTAGTCCCACAGCTGTTCACACACGACTGAATGTCTCTGGCAACCACAGGTGAGTGAACAACTGATGTAGGCTAACTTATCCCAGGTGATGGTTGCTCACTCATAGGCTCAGGGAAGGATATAAACTTCTCATTTGTCTCTCCCTCTTCTTTTTCATGGCTCTCCCAAGGTTGAGAGTCATAATCATCATAAACAAGACCCATGAGAAATCTCTGCTCTTGGTCTTCTATAGGCCCAGGATATCAGATTTCCACACAATGTTTTCCTTCAATGTATAAAGGAAATTTTTATGTTGCATGCTCTTGGAAATCCTTCATATTCAGTTCATAATCTGACTCATAGCTGTCATTCAAGGGTTGGATGGTACCAGGTGGTATCTGCTCATTTACAGGTTCTAAATAGGAGATAAACTACACATTTGGCTCCTCCTTTTCTCCTTCATGGCTCTCCCAAGGATTATATTCACAATCATAATAAACAAGAACCATGGGATAGCTCTGCTCTTCGTCATCTTCGTTGGGATATTCATCGCAAGTTGTTTTTTATTGGCCAGTATCTGAAATCACTTCATCATAAGTAGGGATGCCAAGAACATATGTTTTGAGGACCATAATATCCTCTACATATTCATAAGAGAAACAAGCACGATTTGCCTCCAATTTCTCTATTTTTGCAGAAAGTGATTTTACTAGTCCCACCAGCTCACCCAAAGCATCTTCTTCATCCTCACAGTCTGCATCAGAATCTGCTATGTTTTGAACACAGTCATTATATTCCTTACAACAGTTATGAGAAATATGTTGGGTATGTGTTATATTATTTTCATGGGTAGTAGTGTCTGAGCATCTCTACCGGACATGCAAGGGGGTGTAGGAAAAAAATATCTTCCTTGGGAAACATGTCACATATTTAGGTGGTTTTTCGGCACATGGTTTTGGCCAATGGTTTTCTATTTTCGGTTAAGGAATTAGGGTTGTGGACTAATCTAGATCATTGGGATAGGGTTTTGGATGCTTCTGGATCCTATATGTATATTGTATTGTAAACAATGTAACACATATGAATGAATACAAAATATGTTGGTTTTCCTAGTTTGGGTTTCTAGGGGAAAAATCTCTGTGTAATGTTTATTTTTTCCATTGTATCTTTTCTGTTCTTTTACTGAATACATGTTTGCAGTAGATATTTTATAAGGTTAGATTTACATTTGGTATCAGAGCTTTATTGGCTTAAGGGGGACACCTTTGTGGTCAAGGGTTTGGCTTGGGACTGTGATAAGCCTTGTTACAATGGGAGATCTATGGTATCGATTTTTCAGGTGAAAAGAAATGGAAAGCAATTCGAAGCTGGAGATCAAGAAGTTTAATGGGAAATTTTTTGAGATGTGGAAGCTCAAGATGGAAGATTTGTTGGTGGACAGAGATCAGTGGATTGTGGTAGATCCAGGTACTGCACCTACATGAACATCAACAGATGGCTGGAAAAAGTTGGATCAGAAGGCAAAGAGCACAATCTGATTGTGTCTCTCCGATTCAGTATTATTGAATGTGTCAGAGGAAGCTACAACCAAGGATTTATGGGAAAAGTTGGGGAAGTTGTATTAGTCTAAGTCCCTAGTAAATAAACTATTCTTGAGAAAGAATCTGTATAACCTGAGGATGAGAGATGGGGACTCAGTGGCAGAGCATTTGAACACCTTCAATATTGTGGTAAGTTAGTTAGTATCTATTGAGATTAAAATTTCAGATGAAGATAAATGTATCAGTTTATTGTGTTCTTTACCAGACTCCTGGGATGGTCTGGTTGTGGCCACAGGTAGTAATAAAACTTCCTTGAAGTTTGAAGAAGTGGTCTCATACTTTTTGTCAGAGGAGATGAGACAGAAGAATATGGAAGGACGGAGCACAAATGCATTATTTGCAAGAGGACGTTCCCAAGAAAGGAATAGATCTAATTTATCAAGTGGGAGATCTAAGTCTAAGGGTAGATCTAAATCTCCCGGAAATTTTGTAAGGGTATGTTGGAAATGTGGAAAACAAGGGCACTACAAGAAGTAGCGTAGATCCAAGGTTGAGAAAAAGAAGGCATCTGAAGAATCTCATTCTACAGAAGAAAAGACCTCCAAGAAGGAGGAGGGGATGTGTACTGGGCTTCTTCAAGCACACATGAATATCATGAGGCATGGTTGGTTGACTCTGGTGCATCCTTTCATATGATTCCCCACAGGGAGTGGTTTTGCGAATATGAAAGGTATGATAGAGGTAATGTTTTCTTAGGTGATGATTTGAAAACCAGAATCATAGGACGAGGAAGAGTCAAGTTGAGGCTCATAGATGGAAGGATTAGAACACTGCGTAGTATTCTACACATCCCAGGTTTGGATAGAAATTTGATTTTTGTAAGCAAAATGGACGATGCATGGGTAAAAACAATATTTGAAAAGGAAGCCTGAAGGATGGTTCAAGGAGCAATGGTGTTGTTGAAAGGAGTTCAGTTTGGAACTCTGTATAAGCTGGATGGAAGCACTATTAATGATGGGTGTAATAGTTCCATTGTTCCTGATATTGGAGTTGAAGAAGAAAGAACTCCTATAGTCTTTGGATAAAAGGCTATGTTGTGGCATCAAAGACTGGGGCATATTGGAGAGAAGGGTCTTCGACTACTACACGGTAAAGGTATTGTTGAAGGTATGTCTAACTGTTCTCTGGATTTTGATTTTTGTGAACATTGTATATATGGGAAGCATAATCGGGTAAGATTCCCCTCTGGTACAAAGAGGGAAAAAGGAATCTTACAGCTAGTTCACAGTGATGTTTTTGGACATGTGTCAGTCCCATCATTGGGAAAATATGTGTACTACATCTCATTTATAGATGACTTCTCGAGGAATATTTGGATATATTTCCTCAGGAAGAAATCTGAAGTCTTTGAAAGGTTTAAAAAGTTTAAGGCTCTTGTTGAGAATCAAATAGAGAAAATAATTAAGGTGTCAAGGATAGATAATGGTGGAGAGTTCTGCGAGAATGAATTTGAAGAATTCTGTAAGAAGTGCGGTATAGAAAGGCAGAAGACTACTCCATATACACCTCAACAAAATGGAGTTTCAGAAAGGATGAACAAGACGATGATGGAAAAATAAAGGTGCATGCTCAGTGGTGTCGGGCTAGGGCAAGAATTCTGGGCAGAGGTAGTGGGTACTGCTTATAATCGAAAGCAGGAGTAATCTAGATAAGAAGGTCGAAAAGTGTATCTTTATTGGATACAAACATGGTCTCAAAGGTTATAATCTTTGGAACCTAGAAACTGAGAAGGTAGTGTATAGCCGAGATGTGGTATTTAGAGAAATGAAGGATGTTGTTAAACAAGAAGTCCTACCAAGTAAGGAAGAACCAAAGAAAATAGAGTTTGATTTAAAAGATGATGAGTCAGACTCTACATAAGAACAAGAATCAAAAGAAGAAGATCCTCATACTCCAGTATTGAGGAGATCGATTCGAGAAAAAAGGCTACCGGAAAGGTATACTCCATCTCATTTCCATTCAAATTTTTCTTTGCCTATTACTGATGATGATCCTAGAACTGTCAGGGAGGCAGTGGATTTAGAGGATGAAAATCTATGGGAAAGGGCCATGGATGAAGAAATGGAATCTTTGGATAAAAATGAGGCTTGGGATCTAGTGGAGTTGCCAATTGGAAGAAATCCCATTGACAACAAATGGGTATTTAAAAAGAAGTTGAATGCAAAAGGAAAAGTGGAGAAATACAAAGCTTGATTAGTAGCAAAGTGTTATTCCCACATCGAGGGAATTGATTTTGGAGAGATTTTTTCTCCTATTTCCAAGTTAACCTCCATAATATTTTTGTTATCTGTTGTCGCTGCATTTGATTTTGAAATAGAACAAATGGATGTGAAGACAACATTCCTACATGGGGATCTAGAAGAAGAAATCTATATGAAGCAACCAGAAGGCTATGTTGTGAAGGGAAAGAAGGAGCTGGTATGCAAGCTGAAAAAGCCCCTATATGGTTTAAAACAATCACCAAGGATGTGGTATCAAAAATTTAATACTTATATGTTGGGACTTGGCTTCACAAGAAGCAAATAGGATCATTTTGTGTATTTTAAATTAATTGGTGATCATTTGATTTATTTGGTCTTGTATGTGGATGACATGTTGCTGATAGGAAACAACAAGGATATTATCTAGGATGTGAAAGCTCAGTTGTCCTCTAAATTTGACATGAAGGATCTCAGTGCTTCAAATTTTATTTTGGGCATGGAAATTAAAAGAGATCGAAAAAGGAGGAAACTCTGGTTAAATCAAAGAAAATATGTTGAGACAATATTGTAGAGGTCTAATATGCATGAATGTAAACCGTTCAAGGTTCCTATTCCTATTGGTGTAAAGTTATCTACAGATCAGTGTCCCAAGACACATGAAGAGGAGAACATGTCTCATGTTCCATATGCGAGTGCAGTTGGTAGTTTGATGTATGCAATGGTCTGTACTAGACCAGACATTGCACATGCAGTTGGATTTTTGAGTAGGTATATGTCAAAACAAGGGAAAGAGCATTGGACGACAGTAAAAATGGTTTTCAGGTATTTGCATGGCACTGCTAACTATGGATTATGCTATGAAGGAAGATCGAGATTGGACATAGTGGTGGATATACATGGCTTTGTGGATGCAAACTAGGTTGGCGATCTAGATCATAGGAGATCTACAAGTGGGTATGTGTTTAACCTGTTTGGAGGAGAAATAAGTTGGATGAGCAAAAGACAGGCTCTAGTGGCACTTTCAACTACAAAAGATGAATACATGGCAACCACTCATGCAAGTAAGGAAGCAATATGGTTACAAAGATTGTGTTCAGGTATTGGGTTGGTACAAAAAGCTGTAAGGATAGATTGTGACAGTCAAAGTGCAATTTTTCTAGAAAAGAACCCAACTCATAATTCAAATACAAAGCATATTGATATTCAATATCACTTTGTGAGAGACATGTATGAAGAAAAGAAAGTATTGCTGATGAAGGTGGACACTTTGAAGAATGTTGCAGATTCATTAACAAAATCTGTGAGCACTGAAGAAGTTCTCTTGGTGTAGAGGATCCATGGGAATTGCTTCCCTGGATTGTTGACTATGTAACCTTGTAACCCCATATATGCAAAGAAAACAACAAGTGGGAGAATGTTGGGTATGTGTTATATTCTTGGGAAACGTGTCACGTGCCTCAGGAAATGTGTCACATATTTAGGTGGTTTTTCGGCACATGGTTTTGGCCAATGGTTTTCTATTTCCGGTTAAGGGATTAGGGTTGTGGAATAATCCAGGTCATTGGGTTAGGGTTTTGGATGCCGTTGGCTCCTATATGTATATTGTATTGTAAACAATGTAACACATATGAATGAATATAGAATATGATAGTTTTTTTCGGTTTGGGTTTCCAGGGGAAAAATCTCCATGTAATGTTTATTTTTGCCATTGTATCTTTTTTGTTCTTTTACTGAATATCTTTTTGTAGTAGATATTGTACAAGGTTATAATTTACAAAATAAATTGAGAGGAATAAAACTTTTGACAATGCCTATTGAAATCCACATGAAACTGCTCCAGGGAGGAGATGCTAGCAGGGGGTAAGGAGTGGTACCACTTGCAAGCATATCCTGCTAACGATATCATGAACATATTTAATAATACATCCTCATGATGTATTTCCCATTGATACATGAGTTCATGAAACTCAAGGAGATGTTGAGCAGGGTTGTCCTCTTTACGCTCCCTAAATATGGGAAAATAATCACCCCATTCATTTGGAGTAGGAACAACATTAGGAAAACCAGGAACATAGGAGAAATTAAAAGGAGCATACCTCTGAGCCAAGATTCTTTCCATTTCGAACCAGTGGAGTTTCCAATCGATCATTTAATCATGGAGTCTCCAGGTGAATGATATGCAGTCTGAATGTGTCTGGTCTTTTTTCACTATCAAAGACCAGATCTGATCATTGTCAATGTCCCAAGGAACTTTCAAGATGAGAAAGCGGCTGTTAAAATCCTTCTCGAAAAAGTTCTATGGGTCAGCTTGGGTGTGCTAGAGGCAGCCACAACTGAAATAGTGGAGTTGACACAGTGGAGTCGCTAGGTGCAAGTTGCAATATTTGATGTACTGAGTTCTAATGCACCTTCAAAACCAGTAAGCTTTGTATTTTTATCCCAGGGAAATGTCTTCAATTTGTTCCCCGACAACGGCGCCAGAAATGTTAGCAATAGAAGTCACCCTTGGATTGCATCGAAGGTAAGCCCAATGCCAATCAAAGTTTTAGGTAGATGTTGGTTTATATGGATGGAGGTCAATGGAAAAAGCTCAGAATCTGAATGATGTTCAACACAAAACTGGACAGGAAATGCACAGGAACGTGAGGGCCACATTAACTGCAGTCAGTGAATTGATTTTAATGGTGATAAGAGAGAAGAATTAGTGAGAGGAGTGAACGAGACTGCTCTGGGCATCAGGCCTTCCAGTAGCTTGGAGAGGAACTACTCAAACTCAAGGGAAATCTTGGGTTGAATTTTTAGACACTGAAATATGATGCAAGCAACATAGTCACAACTATAGAATAATCAAACCTCCATTAGCCCACGACTGTGATAGCTTGACTGGATCTTCCATGCCCGAACCATCCAATGTAAGAGGGAAAAGATAACATAGGGAAAATAAAATGGGTTTCAGAGGATAACAGTATTTTAATGGATGTGAAAGAGGTACCTCAACATTCGTTGTTTATGCACATATTTCCATTACTAAATCAAAGTCATAGCATGCTGACCTGCAAGATTTTCATCGAGGCATTCATTGACTATAGGCCACTACTCCACAAACCTTAAAATTAATTAGTGATGTATAGTAGTTGTTAGTTATTAGCAATTGGTGCACATGCTCACTTAATCTATTCTCTGGTTTATCAATGAAATAACTGGAAGGTATATGCATGAGATACAACATTAAAAGCATAGACACCACTTCCATCTGAAGTGGTCGATCATGACATGCGAAAAATGGCATTGTGTTTCCATTATAACGCTGAAACATTGGTTACAGTGGCTATCACCTTTACCCAACTTATTTATCCACTCAATAATTTTTATTGTCACCCCAAAACAATAATCATTCAGTGGGCTTTATGGGTCATTTGGTATTTTATTCCCATACCACTTTATGATAGTTTTTCAGGATTTAAACCATGAAAAATTAATATTAGTAGTTTACTAATGTTATTCATTAATATTAGCAGTTTACTGATGTTATTTATGTTGTCAACCATTTGTGAAGCACTTAAGTCTATTTTGTAGAAATGTTGCAATGTCATATGAAAATGGACTATGATTAGGGTTTGGTAATTTAACATAGAATAAGGCTGCCTCTTTCAAAGAACATTGGACAATTATATTTTCTGTGTTGTAATTTGTCTATAACACATAATAATGTGTTGTATATTTTATAAATATTATATTTTTATTTAGAAGTAAGTGTTTTTATTCTGCGCATCCATTTGAGAAAAATGATTACAATGAGGCTCTAGAGGACTTTTTAACATTACTCATGAATGTGAAAACCCTAAGATTAGGTCGGCGGCCACCAATATCCACCTTTAAACTGTGTAGGGCTTCAGACAACCTCGGAAGTGTAGAACCCATAATATTACAAAAGAATGTGCCGAACTAAAAATTTTCAAGAGGAGCTAGTTGGAATAGGTGGGTGGCCACCAATATCCACCTGGATCAGTCCTCCCCCCTTAGGAAAAAATGGTCTCCATTGCATTGAGTGCCCCCATCAGGTGAGGAAACATATGTTGAATTTGGCCCTGGGTGAGCCACTTTCCTTGGTGTAGGATTTGCCCTGCCTTGACAACCTGATAAAATTGGATCATTTGTGGCGAGTTCCCTTGATTTGTGTGTCCACTATCTTATCAGTGGATGCATGTTCCAAGCAGTCAGGGTTGAGCTTTTTTGGTGTCAATTGTTCTACGATCTCTAAGGTGTCCAATAATGGTAGAAATATAGCCGAAGGAGGTCCACAGTGAACACTAGGTGCAAGTCAAGGAAGGGTGGAGTGTTGAGCTCAAAAGCATTGCTACCCACAACCTTGGTGATAGTGTAAGGCCCATAATGAAGTGGGTGGAGCTTCTGATGGGGCCCTGTAAGATGCTCTTTCTGCAAATGTAACCAAACCTTGTCTCCCACCTACAACTAGTGCGGTACTTGTTGTTGATCATGGAGTTGCTTGTACTTAGCATTGGATTTCTGCAAAATCTCATGGACATGTTGGCGGATGTGATGAATCCACTCAATGAATCTAGTGGCTTTGTCAGCCTCAGACTGAACATGGGAAGATTTTTTCTGTGTGGTTGCAAGAGGTAGTGAAACATGAATGGGACCCAAGGGTTGGAACCTCAGTCCTACCTGAAATGGGCTATGGCCGGTGGAGCTATGGAGAGCCCTGTTGTAGCTGTGATGAACATAGAGAAGAATCTCATTCAATGTTCGAAGATGGTTAGAGTTGTATGCGCAGGATGGGCACAATCATCTGATTGACGACCTTTGTTTAGCCATTGGTTTGGGGGTGGAAAGCAGTGGATTTAGTGAGCTTGGTGTCCAACAGTGACCAGAGACTCAACCAAAATGTGTTGAAGAACCCGATGTCTCGATTTGAGGTGATGGTTTGTGGTATCCCAAAATGGACACAAACCCTTTTGAAGAAGAGATTTGTAGTATTTGTCGTTGCGATGCTCTTCTTACAGGTTGTGATAATGGCCATCCTTGAAAACCAATCAACCATAAAAAATACACAATCATTGTCATGCTTGGTGGACGAAAGGCCAAACATGTAATCCATCGAGATGGATTCCCAAGGCCTCTCAGGAGTAGGAAGAGGGGTGTATAAGCCTTGCTTCTTGATGTTTGTCTTGGCAATGGCACATGCAGTGCAAGATCCGATATACTTGTTGACGTCTTGTCAAAGTTTTGGCCAATAAAAATGTTTATGTAGAACAACCATCATTTTCTCCATGCCAAAATGTCTCGCCATCTGATTGTAGTGAGCCTCCCAAATCATCTTTACACCCTCGTTTGTGGGAACATAGAGGTGGCCTAGATGGCATAACATTCCATCCTGGATGTGAAAATCGATGACATTCGTTCCTATACCCAAGAGCTGATAGATGGTGGAGAATTCAGGGTCACTGATCCAAAATGGATCCCGGAAGGCCTAAAAATCAAAGTTATCAAAATCAAATGAAACCAACACCATTGTGTCGGGTTCATCGCATTGATTCCGACCATATAATGGTTTCCAAAAATAGACACCGTATGAAAAAGTTATCATGTTCTGATCGATTTCCCAAATAGGCAAAGAAGTCAATTGGTCAAAGTTAGCAGACTGTATTGCTGACATTAGCAGTACGATAGGTGACATCATGATGACATTAACAGGGACATGTGTCATAATGAGGAGGTGACATGTGTCACTCATTTCTGGCATTTTCAGATAATTATGTGGACCAATAAAAAATTGACACATGGCACTGTACGGACACGACACATAGCTATACAGAACGCTAACGTGTCCCAATGACAAGACGACACGTGGAAATACATATGACAGGTGGTGATACATATGATGACGTGGTAGGGTGATTTGGTTGTACGGATTCTGACATGGCAGCTGACTATACAGGGGACTTGACAGTACAGATGATGACATGGCAAGTTCAAAGCATGACACATGGTTGTACAACTGATCTGAATTTATGAAGGAACGCAACAGAATACACAAATAACCATAAATACAAAGATGCAGTGGAAATAACACTTCATTTCATTAATATCAAAGAATTGAAATTTGTTTACAGACGGAATGGAAATAAACTAGCTAGGGAAATAGTAGCTTATCTCTGAGAAGAGATGTGGTAGCTATAGGCCTTTGAAATCCATGTTACAATGAGGCGTGAAGGCCTATATATTATTGAGAAATAATGGAAAATCCTAAACATCCCAAAACCTAACCCTAGGAGATGAAACGCCAAAATATGGGCCCCATCGGGGTAAATTTGTACATCAATTTCTTGGGGTCGTAACTTTGGCATACTATCTCCGTTTCACGCACATGATACATCATTAGAAATATTTATCCGAGGACTATAATTGATGATAGAAAATATCAAGTTCAAAATGGATTCTTTTTTGTCGGAGGTTTGATGCCTAAAAAACATCATTTAGGGCCTCAAAATGGCTACAAAATTTCAGGACCTGAAAAACTGCGAAAAATAGTAAATTGTGCTACAATTAAGGAAACTGAAAAACTAAAAGAAACAATGGTGGGGGTCCAAGTTGAATAGGCAGGTGGCCACCCATATCCACCTGGATCATTCATCCCCCCTTAGGAAGCAATGGTCCCCATTGTGTTGATTTCCTCCATGAGATGAGGAAACTTCTCTTGAACTTGGTCCCTGGTGAGCCACTTGCCCCGGTGAAGGAGTCGACCTACTTTGACAACTCGATATAGCTGGATCCTCTATTGGAGGGTGTTCTTGATCTGTGTGTCCATAATCCGATCAGTTTCGGCTTGTTCCATGCATTCTGGGCTTAACTCTGTTGGTGTGACTTGTTCTGGCATGTTGGATGTGTCCAGTAGAGGTGGAAAGTAGGGTTAAAGGCGGTCCACATTGAACACTAGGTGCAGACCAAGGAATGGTGGAATAATGAGCTCAAAGGAATTGTCCCCTACAACCTTGGTGATGGTGTATGGCCCATATCAGAGTGGGAAAAGCTTGCGGTGGGGTCTAGTGAGGCGCTCCTTTTGCAAATGTAGCCACACTTTGTCACCCACCCGAAAGTTGTGTTGGACCCGATGTTGATCATGTCGTTGCTTGTACTTAGCACTGGCTCTGTCCAATATGTCATGAACCTATTAGAGAATGTTATGAATGTGCTCAATGAATTTGTTCACCTTGGAAACTTCAGACTAGACATGAGTCGAATCAACCTAAGTAGCTGCAAATGGCATCGCTACGTCAATGGGACATAGTGGCTGGAATCCCAAGCCCCCTTAAAATGGGTTGTGGTTGGTTTAGCTGTGAAGGGACCATTTATAGCTATGTTGTACATAGTGGAGGCTCTCATCTCATGTGTGTGGATGCTTTGAGTTGTACATGCACAAAATGTGTATGATCATCCTGTTCACGACCTATGTCTGGCCATCAGTTTGGGGATGGAATGTTGTGGATTTGGTGAGCTTGGTGTCCAGCATTAACTAGAGGTAGGAACAAAATGTACTGAGGAACCTGTTATCTTGATCTGAGATGATAGACTGTGGGATCCCAAATTGTACCCACAGTCATTCAAATAAGAGTTTAGTAGTGGCTTCTACTATGATATTCTTCTTGCATGCCACCATAATGGCGATCTTCGAGAATCTGCCAACGACCATGAAAACACAATCATTGCCATGCTTAGTAGAAGGAAGGCCCGACATGTAATCCATGGAGATGGATTCCCAAGGTCGACCAGGGGTAGGTAATGGAGTATATAGGCCTTTCTTATTGATGGTTTGTTTGCAAATGGTGCAGGCAGTGCATGATCTGATGTACTTCCCGACATCTTGTCGAAGGTTTGGCCAACAGAAATACTTTTGCAGTACTGCCACTATTTTCTTGACCCTGAAATGCCCAGTTACACGACTATAGTGCGCTTCCAAAATAATCTTGGCACACTCGCTTGAATGAACACAAAGGTGTCCTAGGTGACATAGTAGTGCATCCTGGGGGTCAAAATTTGGAACTCAGTTACCCTCCAAGAGCATCTTATATGTGTGGCCAAATTCTGGATCGCTCTTGTAGAGAAGAGGCCAATCATAAGTCTCGTGCCCACAATAGTTGAGCACAGTGGTTATCATCACGATCGGTGGTCAGCTGAGGTAGTCTGCAACATTATTGGTGTTTCCCTTCTTGTAATTGATGTTCAGATGAAACTGTTGCAGATTTGTGAACCACTTCTGATGGCGATCATTCTGCAACTTCCCTTGTGTCTGTATGAACTGAAGGGGTCATTGGTTTGTGTGGATGATTGTTTTCTTCCCCAAAATGTAATGCTTCCATTGTCGGCAAGCCTTCACAATGGAATACATCTCTTTTTCATAAGTGGGATAATTTCAAACTGTGTCGGATAGTGTCTCAATGTGATATCCACTGGATGCCCCTGTTTAGTAAGAATTGCCCCAATAGCATAGTCAGAGGCATCTGTCTCAATCTCAAATGGTTGTTGCAAGTTTTGTAATGTGAGAACTGGGGCACAACAGAGGCGATGTTTCAATTATACGAATGCCTTCTGTTGAGATTCTAACCAAAATAATTTTTCTTTCGCTCCTCCCTTGGTGACTTGACTCAAGGTCCAAGTGATATGAGAGAATCCCAACATGAACCTGCGGTAGAAATTAGCAAGACCCAGAAAGTTGCGAAGCTCTATTAGAGTGGTTGGGGATGGCCAATATCGAATGACTTGGATCTTGGTTGGATCCAAATGCACCCCACACTCATCAATAATGTATCCCAGATACTGAACCTAGGTCATGCCAAAATTTCACTTCTCAAAATTAGCACACAACTTGTGTTTCCGCAGTGTTTGGAGGACTTGTTAGATGTGGTGGAGGTACTCTTCCCAAGTCTGGCTGAAGATCAGGATGTCATCCAAGTACACTAACAAAAATGAGTTGGAGAATGGTCGCAATATGTCTTCCATCAGCCTCATGAAGGCCGTGGGAGCATTTGTCAACCCGAAAGGCATGACCACCATTCAAAAAGGCCCTCTTTGGCTTTGAAGGCAGTCTTCCTCACATCAGATGGTTCAATTGGTACCTAGTGATACCCGGACTTCAAGTCGATATTGCTGAAATATTTTCCCCCTTTGAGTTGGTCTAGAAGGTCATCAATCCATGGGATCAGGTACCTATTCCAGACAGTGATCTTGTTCAACACCCGATAGTCAATACAGAGTCTCCAAGTCCCATCCTTCTTCTGCACCAACACGATCGGGCTCCCACATGGAGATGAACTTGGTCGGATGTGACCTTTTTGTAGTAGCTCCTGAATCTGCCTCTTGATTTCATCATTCTCTAGAACAAAGCATCGATAGATCGGTCCATTGGGCAGCGACGCACCTGGGGTCAGATTGATGGGGTGCTTGACCTGACAGTGCAGAGGCACCCCTGTGAGTGAGGTGAATATATCCCGGTACTCCTCCATGACCTTGTCCATTTGTTGTTGTCGTGTAGAGGAGCCCTGTCTAGAAATCATGGCCACAATCTTCTTCTTGCCCCGAGGGAAATCATCAGGAAAACAATTTTTCCCATTTTCGAAATGAGCTTATTGCATTGTTTTGCAGTAACCAAAGAGATAGCGGCATGTGGTGGTACCTCTGGTATCCTATACAACTTATTTCCCAAAGTAACAACAACAATGCAAGGTCGGAACTCATACACAACATGTCACTTCCACAAGTATGGTTGGCCTAATAATACATAACAAACATCAAGAGGAGCAATGTCACATAATACCTCATCGGTGAAGGGCTTGATGCTATAGGGAAGGCGACACTGTTTGCTAACGCAGAGATCTCATCCTTGGTGAAGCCACCCGATGGTGTACGACTGTGAGTGTGTTGTGGTTGGCATTCCCAACTGCTTCACGACCTCTGCTGAAATGAGGTTCTTTTTTCTCCCACTATCGACAATGACCTGTAGCAAGGAACCCTTTACCCACATCTGGGAGTTGAAGAGATGCTCCTCCTCCTCTAGATCTTCTAGTTCTTCCTTTTGGATCTTCGTGGCGACAACGGTGGTGTTGGGATATGCACCGATAATCTACTTCCCCTAGTCATTGCCCTTCTTGGGTTCTGATTTAGTGTCAGAGCATGCATCTGATTCATAAGCCTTCATCTCAGCCACCAGTGACTGCTTGGCCCAACACTCACTTGTGTTGTGAGTGGATCTCTTATGGAATTCACAACACTTTCTCGTGTCCTTCTTTGGCTTCGCGGTGTTGTTCTTTGCTTGCAGCTTTGGCAGGTTATCTTGAGTCACCATGCCTTGGCTTTGTCCTTTGTTCTGTGGTTTGGGGGAACCTTTTGCTTGCTTTTGATTCGCAAATCCAAAGTCTTGCTTCTTCTATTTGAATTTCTGCTCAATCTTGGCAGCATACCGGTATGTTGTACCAAGCGAGGAGATGTCGAGGAACTCCATTTCCTCCTAAATGTATCTGTGCAGACAACTGTGGTGATTGGACACCAAATTGTTTTCCCAATCTTTGATACCCAACATTGTGCCCAGGTTATGGAATAGATTCGTCATCTCATGCACATCTTGATCCCTTTGTTGTCACAGCGTAGTCCATTGTATGTAATTCTCCTCATAGCTCCCCATGGGATAATATTGTTCCTTGATGGCATCTCAGAGAGAATTCCAAGTGGGTACGACCGAGAATAGAGAGGATTCCTCCTTGTTATTTTTCTCACAGTAGGTTTCCCACCAGTCCTTGACATGGGGGGAGGCTTTGAGCAGTGAAAAAACAATCTTCTCCTGGTTGGAAAAGTCGTGAATAGAGAAATATCCTTCTAATAGATTCAACCATATATCTACAACGTTTCCATCTATTCGGCCATAAAATATGGGAATGTCAAAGTTTACTTGTACCTTAAAGGGGGTTGCACCTCCAGAGTGGTTGCTGGATGCATATGCGCCACTAGTGGGCAGTCATTGAAGGATATGGGAGAAGTTATCCATCATCACATTCCTTTGTTTTTCAAGGGCCTCCTCGAGCAATATTTTGATAGGATCTCTTGTTCCCTCATCTTTCTTTTTGTCCCCCATGGGTGACTATCAGGGTTTTCGAGGTTGATCTTGCAAAGGTTCAACCAGATTGAGCCCTAACTCCTTATACCCCGACCTCGTTGGGGACATGCAAAGAAGGATCAAGAAAGAGAAGACTGCTTTGATACCACTAATCCGAATTTATGTAGGAACACAACATAATACACAAATAACCATAAATACAAATATGCAGTGAAAATAACACTTCATTTCATTAATATTAAATAAGTGAAATTTGGTTACAGACATAATGGAAATAAACCAGTTAGGGCGTTGGTAGCTTATCTCTGAGAAGAGATGTGGTAGCTACAGGCCTCTGAACTCTATGTTACAATGAGGCTCGAAGGCCTATATATTATTGAGAAACAATGGAAAACCCTAAATATCCAAAAACCTAACCCTAGGAGATGAAACACCAAAATATGGGCCCCGTCGAGGTAAATTGGTACATCAATTTCTCGGTGTTGTAACTTTGGCATATAATATCCCTTTGATGCACATGATACATTGTTATAAATATCTATCCGAGGACTACAACTGTTGACAGTGAATATCAAGTCTGGAACAGACTCATTCTTCGAAGATTTGATGCCCAAAAAACTTTTTTTAGGGCCTCAAAACGGGTCCGGAAATTAAGGACCCGAAAAACTACTAAAAATAGTAAATTGTGCTACAATTAAGGAAAATGAAAAACTGAAAGAAACAATGGTGGGGGTCCAAGTGGAATAGGTAGGTGGCCACCAATATCCACTTGGGTCAATGACAGTGACGTGGTAGGATGACAAGATGGTGACATGGTGTTGACTGTGCCCTGACTGTGTCAGTGACTAGACTGTATGGTTCAATCACAGGGTGACATGTGTCCCAATCAGAGGATGCCATGTGGCACCTCAGATTTATCTAATGTTGATTGTGTAAAAAAAAATTGTTCCTCCTATGAGGGATTCAAGCCCTTGACCTTCGGGTGAGGCAATAGAATACAACGAGGGTGCTAATTATATGGGCTACTATGGTTCTTATTAAATGATGTGGCGAATATTGCTTTTGTTGTGAAGTGGTGTGCACATTTTGGGATAAGCCCCGGTAGGCGAGGGCTGGCTTGACCGACCAAGGGCTATAGACCAAGAGCCAATACCGAAAGGTGGGGCACATGGAGAGTTTAAGGCTCGAACACATGGCCACCATATGATCGGAGGTTTGGGTTGGACCAAATGTTTAGGGGCTTGACCGGAGGACTAAGGCCAATGCCTAGCGTCATCCATATGGTAGTGCCCATATGACCAGAGTCCCAGAAGAAAGGGGTTGCGTCCAATATTTGGCAATTTTTGGGTTTTTAAATTGTAATATATGATTTTTAATGATTTTTTATGCTAATTTGGGTGGATTTTGCCCATTTTGGGGGGATCTAGAGCTTGATTTGAGGCCAGATCTTGGGAGGAAGTTGGGAAGTGAACCCCAAATCAAGATCTATATAAATCAGATGTTTTTGACAGTCCAGGAGGTTCATATTAGTAGAATGATGATGAGTTTGTGAAGCTTGAAGCCATTTTTATGCAGGGAAGCCATTGAGGAAGTGCACTTTGGAGGCCAATTCCGGGAGCTACTCTCAACCTTTTTCAGTGTCGTCATTTGTGTTGGATTCTTGAGGTCGAGCATAACACATATAGACTAGTTTGTAATCCTTTTGATACATTTATGATTTATGTTTGAAGCATTGAAGAGAAATAAGAAAGCCTCCCCCAATGAGACAAAGGTCCGAAGACATAGGAAACATTGCCAAACTTCGTTAACAACCTTTTTGTTATGATTTGTTGTTGTTTATGCTTACTTTCATATCTACATTCTTTATGATGGATGCAATATTCTTTCATTAAGTTCTTCTTCTTTCCTTAATTTCATAAATGGTAACTGAACACATGATTAAAACTCAACCAATTCTTTAAAGATCATTTTTGGATTAGTCATGTTGATAAAGTTGGGGCCACTCATATGCCTCATGCCCATAGGAATGGAGTACTGTGGTGAGTGAAAAAACAGAAGGGTGACTGAGGTAGTCATCGATACGATTTTTTCTCCCTGTTTTATACTTGATGTTGAGATGGAACTGTTGTAGGTATGTGGACCACTTTTGATGGTGGTCATTCTGCAACTTACCCTGTGTCTGTATGAATTGCAGAGGCTTATGATTAGTGTGGATGATTGTCTCCTTTCCTAGAATGTAATGTTTCCACTGACGACAAGCTTTCACAATGAAATACATTTCTTTGTCATAGGTGGGGTATTTATGGACAGTATCTAAGAGTGTCTCACTATGGTATGCTATTGGATGACCATGCTAAGTGAGAAATGCATCGACAAAATAGTTGGAAGCATTAGTCTCAATATCGGATGGTTGTTGCAGATTAGGTAAGGAGAGCACTGGAGCTGAGCACAAGTGATGCTTCAGATCATCAAATTATCATTGTTGTGCCTTACCCCATGCAATTTTTTCCTTTCCATTGCCCTTGGTTACTTGGTTGAGGGCCCATGCAATATGGGAGAATCCAAACATGAACCTCCAGTAGAATTTGGCAAGTCCCAAGAAGCTTCGAAGATCAATTAGTGTGGTCGGGGATGGATAATCACAAATGACTTGGATCTTAGCTGGATCCACATGTACCCCATTCTCATCAACAATGTATCCCAAGTATTGAACCCTATTCATGCCAAAGGAGAATTTTTCCAAGTTGGCATATAGCTTGCATTGTCGTAGAGTGCCCAAAACCTGTTGAATGTGTTGCATGTGCTCCTACCAAGTTCTGTTGAAGATGAGAATGTCATCCATATATACCACCACAAAAGAGTTGGTGAAGGGTCTCAATACACCATCCATCAATCTCATGAAAGTTGTTGGTGCATTTGTTAAGCCAAAGGGCATGACCAACCATTCGAAGAGACCTTCTTTAGATTTGAAGGTTGTCTTCCATACATCAGTTGGTTCGATGGGAACCTAGTAGTAGCCAAACTTTAGGTCAATCTTGTTGAAGAACTTTTCCCCCTTGAGTTGGTCAAGGTCATCAATTCGAGGAATTGTATACTGATTCCTGACTATGATTTTGTTTAGTGTTATGTAATCAATACAGAGACACCAGGTCCCATATTTCTTTTGCACCAGCACAATTTTGCTTCCGCAAGGGGAGGAGTTGGGTCGGATGTGCCCCTTTTGAAGAAGCTCTTGGATTTGGTGCTTTATTTCATCATTTTCCATTAGAAAGTGACGATAGACTGGTCCATTAGGCAGTGGGGCACCAGGGGTTAGATCAATTGGATGTTTGACTTGGCAGTGCATTGGTACACCGGTGGGTGAGGAGAAGATGTCTCTGTACTCTTCCACGATCCCGTCCACTTGCTTGTGCTGCAAATAAAGGCTCTGTGTAGAGATACCAGATGTGACGACAACCTTTTGCTTACTATGTGTATGGATCACAAAGAAGATGAAATTCTCGGTCTGTGAAATGACCTTATTTCATTTCTTAGCAGAGATTAAAGAAATAGCGATAGGCAGCGTTACATCTAGTATCATGTACAATTGTCTACCCAAAGTAATAATAACACTGCCGTGTCTAGATTCATACACAACATGTCACTTCCACAAATATGGCTGGCCTAAAAGAACATCACAAACTTCAAGGGGAGAAATATCACACAATACCTTGTTTTTGAAGGGCTTGTTGTTGTAGGGCAGATGACACTGTTGGCTGACATAGAGATTTTATCTTTGGTGAAGCCAGCTGATGGTGTAGGCTTGCAGGTGCATTGTTAGCAGAAGGTCCAGCCGCTTGATGACCTCTGCTGAAATCAAGTTCTTCTAACTATCGCTATCGACAATGAAATGTAGCAGAGTTCCCTTTACCCACATCTGTGAGTGAAATAGGTATTCCCCCTCCTCTGGTTCTTTTGGTTCGCTTGGTTGGAATTTGGTGGTAGAGACAGTGGAATTGGGTTTGACATTGATGATTTGCTTCCCACTTTCTGGATTTGATTCAGAATCAGAATCTACCTCTGACTTGAAAGCTTTCATCTCAGCCACCAGTGACTTCTTGGAGAGACATTCTTCAGTGTTGTGCCAAGGGATTTTATGGTATTCACACCATTTTCTCGTGTCCTTCTTCATCTTCTCATTACCCTTATTGGGTTGCGGCTTGGGCTGGTTGTCCTGAGAGCGACCATATTTTCTATGTCCCTTGTTTTGTGGGTTGGGGATATCTTTTCCCTACTTTGGCTATGAGGATTTTGCATATCCAAACTCTCGCCTCTTTTGCTTAAATTTATACTCGATCTTGACAGTATATCTATAAGCCACACCTAATGATGTGATGTCTAGAAATTCCATTTCTGTTTGAATGTATCTATGTAGACAACCATGTTATTTGAGCACCAGATGTCTTTCAGAGTCTTTGATACCCAATTTGGTGCACAGGGTATGGAAAATATTGGTGAAATATGGTACCCTCTGGTCCCTTTCCTGACGTAGCATGGTCCATCTTGTGTACTGGTCCTCATGGCTTCCAACATGGTTGTATTGTTCTTTAATTACATCCCTAAAGGAATCCCATGTGGGGGAGACCACAAACATTATAGATTCCTCTATGGCCCTTTTCTCAAAGTAATTATCCCACCAGTCCTTAACATGGGGGATGGCCTTGAGGAGTGAAAAAGTAATATTTTCCTTGTCGGAAAAATTGTGGACCAAAAAATACCCTTCGAGAAGATTCAACCATTTTATCTACAAAAATGCATCTATAAGTCCTTCAAATAATGGAATATAAAAATTTACTTGTACCTTGAAGGGGGTTGTATGGCCGCTTGATGAAGATGCAACTCCTGTGGGCAGTCGCCGAAGGATTTGTGCAAAGTTGTCCATCATTTTGTTTCTTTTTCGCACAAGGAATTCCTCGAGAAACATTTTAAAAGGATCTTTTGCTCCATCATATTTATTCTTGTCCCCCATGGGTTTTTTTCAGGCTCGGCATGGCCAATATTTCAAAGGCTCGACTGGTTTGAGTCCCAACTTCTTGTACCCAGATCTTGTTAGGGACATGCACAAAGAAAAATAAATGAAGAGCAGACTGCTCTGATACCATTGATCCATATTTATGAGCGGAATGAAAGGAACAACAGATTGAATACAATAAAAAAGAGATATGAACAAAAACAATAGATATCCAATGAACAATAAATTCTATTGAATAAATAAAATAGGGTGAAACTGTAAAACTACAGAACTGGAAACAACTTGCTCAAATGGTGGTAGTTATCTCTGAGAAGAGATGTGGCTTGCTATGCACATCCATCTGAGCAGAATGATTACAATGAGGCTCCAAATGCCTTTTTAACATTACTCATGAATTCCAAAATCCTAGACATCCCAAAACCCAACCCTAGGAGATGAAATGCCAAAAGTTATGTGGGCCCCTATGGGTAAGTTGGTACCTCAACTTCCCAGTGTCGTAATTTTTGCATACAACATTCATTTTAGGCGCGTGATAGCCCGTTGGAAAGGTATTTTAGATAACTACACATTATGTTGTCAAACTCTAACTCCGTCTACAATTTGATTGTTGCATGCCAAAAAACCATTGTTTAGGGCCCCAAAACGGCCCCAGAAGTACAAAAAGATGTGTTGACATGAAAACTTTAAAAATAAGCCAGTTGGGTTAGGTGGGTGGCCACCAATATCCACTTGGATCATGGATACAATTCTCTCTTTTGTCTAGGACAACCTCAAGTTGCAACCAAATGAGACCTTTTCGTTCAATATTGGAAGTCTAGTTTGAATACGACAATTCGATCCAACCACTTTGTTTAAGAAAAAGGCATAAAAATTGGATGAATTTTAGACTGGCTAGGAAGATCCAAGTTGTAATCCTCTGGAAAAATGTGTTTGAGGACCTTATAGGGGCCATAAAACTTGGGAGAAATATTTTGGTGTTGGTTGTCTTTGAGGGAGGTCTTCTTATAAGGTTGCGCATGAAGGAACACATTATCCCCTTCTTCAAAATGACTGTATGAGTGATGTTGATCATCCTATTGCTTCATGTTGAAATAATGTAACTGCGAAGAACATTCTTACTATTATTGGATTAAATCCCCATTTTGGATTAATCATGTCATTATTATTATTATTGTTATTGGATTAATCCCCATTGTGGATTAATCATGTCGGTAATTGTATAGGGACCAAATCCCCTTTTTTGGATTGATCATCGGACAATTATAAAGGGAAGAATAAGAAGTCAGCCCCAACAATTATTATGGCAGACCCAAAATTAATTAAAGGTGGGTTTACCCACCCAGAGTGAGAGGTCGGCCCTGCCAGTTGTGACCTTTCACACATGCCGGTCTTGTATAAATGAGAGGCTAGCGCCTCACTTCAAACTCACAACTCACTTGCTCATTCTCTTATGAGGCAAGCTGCAATTACCAGTTGGAGAGAGGAGAAGAAGAGTGGCCCATTTCTTGGAGAGGACTATCTGTATTGGTTTGAGTTATCTCTTGAACATTGTTTAAGCTATTTATGATAAGGAAGTTTTGCTGGGTTTTCTTCCCCTAGAGGGTTTCCCAGGATAAATGTCGTGTCTCTTGTGAATGTGTATTTCTCAGTGATCTTGTTCTTATTATGCTCTTATCTATTGAAATGAAAAGAACTATAATAATGGCATAAACATTAACATGGTATCAGAGCCAACCTGAAGGAAGCACAATTTGCAAGAGGAAAAATGTCACTGTTACCGTACCCAAAAATTAGGGTTTTGCAAAATGAGTATTTTCATCTCCCTAACCTCCTAGAAATTTGTGCCCTCCCCCAAGGATCATTTTGGCACTTAGAGCACACCTTTTCAATGGCTAGATCTCCCAGAAAGTGAAACCCTAGTTTCACAAAGTACTAGAAAACCAGAAAACTAGAGTACCAGAAGTACCAGAAGTACCAGAGTACCAGAAAACCAGAAGCACCGGTCTAGAAATCCGTAGATCAAGTTTGAGGGGGAAAAAGTTGGATTTTTGAAATTTTGACTGCACCAGCTAATTCACCTCAGCTCAGCGCATCTATCCCTTGGATCAGATTTTCAAAACTCGAAGTTTGAAAAATTAGGGTTTCCTCATAAAACCCTAAGTTGTAGTTGCAGTTGCAGTCTCAGAACCAGTTGTAGTTGCAGTACCTGTTACAGTTGCAGTTGCAGTGGCAGTACCTGTTGCAGTTGCAGCCGTAGAACCAGTTTCAATCACTCTTGAAGTTTTTGGTAATGATTACCGCTACTACCAGATGGAGCCACTACCTGTAAATGCTATCCGAGGTATGTACTCGCATATGGTTAATGGTTAAACCCTAAAGAGTATTTGTAGGAGAAAGGATCTTTTTCCATAGATCCAGAAGGATCTCAAGATCCAACACATTCAGAGGAATGATGCAACCCAGGTGTGATTATTCTAATATGCATCTATTTGTTATGAAATTATCTTGATCAATGTTGCATGTTGAAGCTATGATCAAA
>ML804700.1:76022-90227 GCA_009831015.1 Picea engelmannii
TTGTTTATTGATAATATTAGAAAGAATAGGTGCAATGGTTCATTGTGAAAAGACACACTGGTTCAATCTTATACATATTCAAATACTATATAAACTAGAAATGTGTGTTGAAAAGAGTGTGTCTTGGTGGATATATATATATATATATATATATATATATATATATATAATGGATTGAATGAAATTTCATTCTATCATGTTGGTGCCTATTATGTCAAACACTGTAAAGACAAGGACAAGAGTTATAGGGGGCTATGATTCCACAAGAGAGGGGGCTTGAGGGGCTAAGTGTTTATTTTATATTTTATTTACCCATTTTTTTTAATGGAGAATAACAGTTACATGAGCTTCTTGGGGGGGAGGCCAATTCGTTCCTTAATTCCAGGAATCATATAAACCCATCTTTGGTCTGTGGTGGGGGTTTCTTCTTCTTCACTCATTAATTCACTCACTCACTCACTTACTCAATTGATAATTGTTCACACCTTTCACTATGTTATCATTCCATTCATTCTTTCACCCATCCATCTTTCCTAATTCGTGTCTTGGCTTGGTAAAGGAAAAGCGAATTGTTGGAGAGGAGCCATGGTTTGTTAGCTATAGAGTCTGCCAGTGTATTCCATCCATGATTCAAGGCCTACATGTTTGAGATGCTTTGGCCTGTATTCATTTTTTCTCACAACTGCATTTCCTGAGAATCCCAACATGGAGATTCTGGACTAGCTGCACTAGAGCCATTGAAGGAGATGGAGACAACCTTAAGGACTGCATGGACGAGAAGGGGATCCATTCTCTTAGGTTATGCAGGATGGGTATAAGAGAGCTGGTGTACTTTGGATTGTTGTGGGTGCTGAAAATCCTTTGAGAGATTGAGTGCTGAATGGTTTGGGAAGCTGAGTGACACTCTAAAACCATCCTTTTGGATTCATAGCCCTGACTCGAGGGTGACATTTCTATTGAGACTTGGAACAACAATGTATACAGTTGGGGGGAACATCCTTGGTCTGCATATAGTTGGTGTTTCGTTTCATTAAAGATAAGTTATCTCTCTTATGGTTTTATTTACTTTTGCATTTCTTCTAATGTGTATTTATTTATCTATGAATTTCATATCCATAGTATGCATGCTTGCTAGTTATTGCCGTGTACGACATATGGTTCATTTATTTTATGTTTTAGAATGAATCTTGATCTATGCATGTGAATACTTCCTGCAACTTTATTAATTGAAAGTTGGATCAGAAGTCAAAAGAAATCCAAAGTAGGCTTGAAGTGGCGTAGCCCGACCTGAGGGTGGCTAGGTACGTTACAGATTGGTATCAGAGCTTTAGGTTGAAACTCCAGACTCGTATGGGCCATAACTGTTGGACAGGGTATTATGGTTAAGAATAATAAGTCTTAGAGATCTTAAAGCTTAGGAGAGATAACATTGCATAGATCGTGTTGGCGCTACTATTTTTCTTTCGATTTAGAGTCAATTTTTAGTCACATTGTGACCCATGTGTCCAAACATGTGAAGTCAGGTACGTAAAAATGAAAGGGTCTAAACTAGTAAGTGGATGGTTGGACCTTGGAAAGGGGAAGGGGTGTCAAAGTCAAAGCATACATAAATAGTACATGCATGTCATTCCCAGAGAGTTGGGTTCTGTCAAAAGTTAGTCTCTACATGCCTCTGGTTGAGTCAAGCAATTAATGGAAGTCATTTCGAAAGGTGTTGTGGCTATTATCAGTTGATCATGAGGGCCAAAGGAGTGAAAAATCACGATGTTCACATCACACATGACCTGCAAACCTTATTGCATATACCTCGCACAGAGGGAGGTGTTATGGAAGATCTGTGGTTCAATTCTCAACATCTAGTCGCCATGAATTCAATGTTCTTTGACACGATTCTCCTTTTTGTCCGATCCGTTATAAATCCTAGAAATTCTACAACCATTCTATCCGTGAAATCAGATTCAGGCTTTGTCTGTAAGTTTTCTCGTAGTCTCAGGTCGATCAAATTCTCCATTTTGGGCATCCACGAGACAGATACTAACTGCACCATGGTGACTTCTCAAAATGTGAATAAGGGCATGCGAAGTGGTAGGATTTCCAGATATGAGCCCCAAAGTGATTGAAATTATTTCTCGCTCACAACAAACATTTCCAAGGATAAAAGGGGAATTTTCTCGTCACTCACAGGAATGAAGACATCACACAGCACATAACCTAGAGTGGGAGAAACTCTGCATGAAAGAAGAAGAACAAAAGCCTTGTCTCCTCAACAATGGATGCCTCGGAGAAGAGGCAGAACAAGAAAGAACAGGGAAGCTATGGAAACCCGAATCTCAGATGAATCGTGCACATGATTGATCACTAAAAAATTACTGATGTGCATTGTTCACCTGGAACCTTTGGAAGTTACCAGCTGAGGGAGCAGGAGCATGACAAGGAGGATGGATGCCACATGCTCAAATGATCAAGAGACAACTTAGCAGCTAAAGCAAGCAAAGTTATCCATCATTGAACTGTAACAAGAAAACAGGGAACTGAGACAACAGTTGGCGACAAAGATCACGGAAGAATCAACAACAAAAGGTCGCGAAGGGAACATGACGTGGTTAAAAAGATAGCTCCGGGAGGCACAAGATATGATTGTACAGCTGCGTGAAGCACATTGAATGTCAAAATAAAGGAATGCTAGACACTCCAGAGAATGTGAAGCGGCCAAAGAGATAGGCCGCGCAGCTCTTGCCAGCAAACAAAAGAAACAATATTAGCCGAATACTTTCTTGTATTCACAAACAGAAGGAAAATCTTGATAATTTTTTAAGGAAACATCGCCCGAGACATTTTTCTATTTTCATAACTGTCGTGACTGCCTACCTCCACTTGCCATGTATTTTTTCTCCCTGCAGATGAACGCGGGACAGAAAATCAGAGCCATTACAACAGCTAACGAGACTCTGATAGACACTTGTCCATCCAGATACCCGATCGACAAAACGAATCCCTATGGTGGATTACAACAATAATAATGTATCCAGATGTGCCTTTGGTCTATTTTTGGAAAATGTCATGTGAAGAGTTTTGTAACGTAGAACAGTCAGTCACCTAGTTCATAGAGTTAGAAAGTAGGAGAGTAGTGGAGCCCAAGCGACACCCTCGTTTATATATTTGATCTTTTTGATGTAAGCCAAGTTGGTTGGAAAAATTGGTATAGACAGTGGCTATCGTGTGTAATTTGAGTTCGACAGAAACTTAATGCAAAAGTCCTGTAACTTGATGTGAAGATTCTAATTAGAGTAGTCGGATGTATTGTTTTCCCTTTCCTGCGTATGTGATTTCCTGTTCTCTTATTCATATCTTTTTCTATCTATTTCAAAACGAATTATCGAACCTTTGTATTCACTGTGCAATGCCCTTTGTTCGCACCACTTAGACAAAACATTTTCTTCTGAAATTTAAGTCCGAATTCACCTGCAACAGTTCTCTGAGTTACTTCCTATAGTTTCTTTTTGCCACATATTACTATTTTGTGCTGAAGACTGTTGTTCGCTTAGCCTTTATCCTCTCAAGTTCAATCACAAAGTCATTTGTTTTTGTCGTTTCCTCGAATCGAATCCATAGCCCATAGTCTTATTTTCTTTTGCCAATATAACCAGAAATGATTATAGCAAAGGTGTTAAATCTAGCCACTATTTTAAAAGCCATATCTCGTGTAGAGATCGTGCCTCTCGAGAGATCTCTCTCCGGATCCGAAAGGTTAGTTTTGGGTCTTAAAGTCGGTTGAAAAAGTTACCTTCATCATCTTTTTATCAACTGAACAGAGTTACAGAGTGCTAACATTATGGGGTCGTTGTCGGGGATGAAATTGAATAGATTTTCCCTGGGAGAACGACTAATGTTGTAGTTTGAGATCTGAGGGCAATAGAGGGACAAACATCTGTACCGGATGAAACCTTTACCCTGGATACTCTAGTAAAAAATACCATTAGCTCTAAGTAACACAGTTCAAGAAAACTGGCTCCAAAAATGATCTATACCAAAGAAAATACTTACCCAAACCCTACATAGCCTGTGTACGACCTCAAGAAAATTTTGTATAGGACTAGAGGGCAAGTGCTCGACTCATTTTACTATCTGGACATAAGCCTATCCTTACCCAAAGACGACACACAAAGTATTGATGACCTTGAATTTGACAAAATTTTCAAGCAAACCTTGTTCAGGTCTAAGTCAGAAACCAACTCGGATGAGGTAGTTTTAGACCATAAGAGATTCCAAGCCCTAGTGTCTAAAAATATCCCTCAAAAACCCAACCCCCCTAGATCCATGGCCACCTGATCCCCCCCCCTCATTCTTCCAGCCCAACTGCATGACTTGCCCCAGAATTATAGCCAAAGAATTAAGCTCTACGATGTTGAAGGGAACATTTCAACCCAGAAGCATCTGGATTGGTTTAATGATTTCGTCCACCTGGAAGAGGTAGACTATGCATATGCGAAAATGATGTTGTTCATGAAGAGATTTGTGGGGGAGGTAAGGAAGTGGTTCAAATCCCTACAACCAACGACTATTTAGGACTTTGCCACATTAGAAACGACCTTCATTACCAGATGGGGAGATGAGAAGAACTCCTTGCAATATTTGACACAGTACAATAACATGAAGAAGGTGTCGGAGGAGATGATGCAAGAATTCTCAGCCCGTTTCATGAAGGTATACAAATCGATTCTTGCAGAAGTCTAGCCACCTCCTGGGGTTGCGCAGTTGTGTTATGTCGACTCTTTCGACAATGATTTCGCCTTACTATTGAGAGAAAGGAGATAAGTAAGTCTAGACGAGATAATGAGAAATGTAATCGAAGTCGAGGTGAATATGATGGCGTTGGGAAGAATCAAACAAAGGTTCAAAAGAGGGGATAAGAATCCCCAAGGAGACGTGCAACCATCAACTTCGCGGTCCTCGGACGAAAAATTCGACTTAATGATGAGGACCATGGAAAATTTAATGGAGAAAATGTCTGTGGGAAACAAACCCACTACCCAGGAACATGAGGACCCCCAACCCAGGAATTAGAACCTGAGGAGAGGCCAAGTCCCTCAGATTAGACAAAGGGAGCAGAGGGATCAAGGCAACCAACAAAAAATACCTCCATTCCAAAATAACTACGCGAATGAAGACTTCGATCAGATGTTCAAAGATGAAATGCATTGCTGTGATGACAAGAATCCACACGTGTTTCTGACAAAGAGTGAACATGATCGGTACATGAGCAGAAACAATGATGTGATGTTGGAGATAAATGATGCATGGATAGGGGAAATTGATGATGCTCTGTCCTAGGAGACGAAAAAATTCAAAGAGGGTTATCAAAATGCCATCATGCAGTTCCATAGGAAATATAACCTCAGAAGCAAGGAAGCATGCACAGAGCCTCAACAGACTAATCTCGTAAGGAAACCCCCAAAAAACACCCCTTCCACAAGCCATCTGAGGAAGGACAACACGAACAAGGATGCGATGGAGAAGGCGAAGTCGAAGGAGGAGGCCCCAAATAAAACTCCGGAAGCAAGCCGAGAAGCAGGCGTAAAAGAGGTAGAGAAAGTTTGTCCTTCTTTTAATTTTAAGCATGAAATGGATAAAATAAAAATATCGGTCCCATTCAATGAATTTATCTGAAAGGGTGAGTACCGGGAGAAAATTATTAAAATGCTGAAAATGGGAGGGACCCTCGACACTTTGAATGTCCAAGATGATCACCCTACTATTATGTTTGGTCTGCACATTGAGGAAACAAGCGATACAGAGGATGTTCCTCTATTCTACGTTAGTCTGAAAGTCCATGACATGACCCTACATAACGCCATGCTAGATTCTTCCACATTGAAAAACCTCATGCCAAAGGTGATCATGGACGAATTGGGTCTGGACATCACCAAACCTTATAAGGACCTTTTCTCTTTTGACTCAAAGAAAGTCAAGTGCATGGGCCTCATCAAAGACTTGGTCATGTCGTTGGCGTAGATTCCTTCGAAGAACATGGCAATGGACGTGGTAGTGGCAGACATACCCCGCAAGTTTGGCATTCTGTTGTCCAGATCGTGGGCTGTGAAATTAAAGGGGACCCTACAAATGGACATGTCATATGCCACCATTATGATTTTTGGCCAGGACAAATGGTTGTATAGAGAGGTGCTGGTGAAGTACATGGTGAGCAGCAAGACACAACCAAATAACCACCCCATATACTCCATTGACACTGAGGTTGGTTCTTCTATTTTCTACAATGACTTGAGGTTTGAATAGGAAGAGCCAACATCTATTGTGACGATCGATGAGGAAACCATGCAGAAATAAGCAGAGTGCACCGACCTAAAAGACCATGCAGGAAATGAGATATGGAATATGAGTTTCGATAGCACTATTAGAAAGGAAGGAGCAGGTGTCGATGTTTGGGTAAGGCCCCCTAAAGTGGGCACAAAGATGCGCTCATACAATCTTGCGTTCGAATACAGAAAAAAAATGGCCCAGTATGAGGCACTGATTTTGGGCCTGAATGTGTTAAAAGAATTAGGCACAAAGAGGATAATAGTGCACGAAGACTCAGAGCTAGTCATAAACCAGGTTAAAGGAGTTTATCAAACAAAGCACCCTAGGCTGAGAGAATACATAAACTTGGCGCTAGACCTCCTCGAGGAATTTTCAGAGCATGACATATTTGCTATCTCAAGGGAGAAAAATCAAATCGTTGATGCTTTGGCCACCTCAGCCTTGGTTTTTAAGATCCCCATCCTCCCAAACAAGAAATACAAGATTGAAGTCAAAGATAGGCCAACAGTGCCTGATAATATAAAACATTGGCAGGTGTGAGTGATGAGTTCGTTAACACAAACATTGATGACAAATGCTGATGCGACGAAGTGGGAGCGCGGATGCACGCGGTAATGACGACCCTTTCCAGAACCAGATCACGGGAAGGGACATAATTCAACTGAAAAATAACATTATTCCAAAGGGTTTAGTGTCGCTGGAAAAGATGTTTGACAAAAATGACATGGCTAAAAACCCAAATATCACTGCAAGAGAAGAGGACATGGAAGACTACAACATTGGGACTGAGGAGTACCCAAAAATGATAAAATTATCGAAAATGCTCAGTCCAGAGGTCAGGCAAGACTACGTCAAGCTCATGAAGGATTTCCCCGATGTTTTCGCATGGAGCTATGATGATTTGAAGGTGTATGACATTGAAGTAATTCAACATGTCATACCTCTCAAAGAAGATCAAAATTCATTCAAATAGACGTTGTGACGGATAAATCCCATGCTACTTCCCCTAATTGAGAAAGAGGTAAAGAAAATGTTCGAATCTAAGATTATTGTTTCTTTAAGATTCTTGAAATGGGTAGCTAATTTAGTGCCCATAAGAAAGAAGAGAGACGAGATAAGATTGTGTGTAGACTTCTGAAATCTAAACAAAGTGTCTCTTAAGGACTATATCTTGCAAAAGGTGGTGGGTTCCCAGAAGATGTCCATGCTGGACAGTTTTTCAGGGTATAATCAGATCATGGTCCACCCGGACGATAGAGAAAAAACAACTTTCATGACTCCATGGGGAATGTTCATGTACGCCAAGATGCCTTTCGGTCTAATGAACACTGGTGCCACTTTGCAGAGGGAAATGGACATAGCATTTTCCGATGAGAAGGACAAGTTCATTGTGATATATCTAGACGACATCACTGTATACTCTACTTCCGATGAACAACACCTCGAGCATCTGAATAAAGTTTTCTAGAAGTGTAGGAAGTTCGACATATCGTAAACCCAAAGAAATGACATTTCAGGGTGGAGGAAGGGAAGATGTTGGGACATATTATATCGAGGGAAGGAATTAATATAGACCCCAACAGGGTTGAAGGAATCTTGAAGATAGACACTTCACACAATAAAAAAGAAGTGCAATCCTTCCTGGGAAAGGTAAACTTCTTGAGGAGATTCATCCCGAACCTGGAATAAATATTAAAGCACATAACTTGCATGCTCAAGAAGGGAAATGAGATCAACTGGAACCCGGAGGCCAAGAACTATTTTGAAGATATCAAGGTGGCGCTGACTAATGCCCCTGTGCTAGCCAGTCCAGACTTTACGAAAGACTTCATCCTTTTCTCATTTGCCTCAGAACACAATATTGTTGATGTGCTGTTGCAGAAAGATGAGAAGAACTTTGAAAAACCCATAGCCTATTCAGTTGCACGCTACACGATGCTCCACTAAGGTATGCCATTATGGAAAAACAAGCATAACCCTTAGTGAAATCCTTGAAAGAGTTCAGGATGTACATATTCCACTCCCATGTCATTGCTTATGTGCCCAACAACTTGGTAAGGATATCCTAACTCAACCCGACCTTGAAGGGAGAAGAGGCAAGTGGATAGCGGCCATGATGGAATATGATCTTGAGATTAAGCCTACAAAACTGGTCAAGGGTCAGGGCCTTGCAAAGTTAATAGCGCAGTCAGACTTCAACGCCGTGGGAATGAATTTCATTGATGATCTATCATAATGTCCCCAAGAAGAAACGACCGTGTGTGTATCTCAAGAGTTCATCGATTCACCGTGGTATGCAGACATCATCTATGCATTGGAGAATCTCCAAGCCCCTCTGTGTGTGAGTAATACTAAGGCTAGATTTCTTAAACTCAAAGCGGTTAAGGTCTACATCTTGGAAAACTCACTCTACTGGAAATATCCTGGGGGAATTTTGCTGAGCTGTTTGCTAGAAAATGATGCGAAGTGGGACATACAAGAATTTGAAAAAGGTGATTGCAGAGGAAACCACTACTAGAAAACCACCACACACAAAATCCAGAGGTCAGGTTACTACTGGCCTACAATTTTTGCCGAAGTGTATAAATAGGTTGCCAATTTCCACGAATGTGATATTTTCGACAAGAGAAGAAAGATGCAGCCCGTTCCACTAAAGCCGATCTCATTCGAAGCACCTTTCATGCAATGGGGTCTAGATTTCATAGGGGAAATAAATCCACCATCCTCTGCGCAGTACAAATGGATACTCACAACCATCGACTATTTCATGAAATTGATAGAAGTGATCTTGACGAAGCAAGCTACTGACGCAATCGTCATCCAATTCCTAGAGATGGACATCTTGTCGAGGTTCAGATGCCTCGTCAAGATCATAATAGACAATACAATTGCATTCAAGTCTAAGAGGATGGAAAATTTTTGTCAGGATTACAACATAATCTTGGGGAATTCCACGACGTTCTATCCACAAGGAAACATGTTAGCATAATCCTCAAATAAAAGCCTAACTAGGATCATCAAAAGACTCCTGCAAGACAATAAGAAAGCGTGGCATAAAAATATTATCTATGCATTGTGGGAAGATCAGGTTACCACCAAGAAGTCCATCTCAACGTCACCTTTTCAGATCGTATACGATGTAGAATAAATATTCCCTACCTCACTGGGGACACCTGTCAGAAAGTTGTTGCAAGAGCAGGAGGCTGAGCCAAATGCTGCGCAGATGAGAATAAATCAACTAATTCACACACAACAGGCGAGAGAGAAGGTGTATGATTGATCGCAGCTCCATCAAGAGAGGATAAAGAAAGCCTTCAACATGCATTCTAAGCAGGAGGATTGTCAGATAGGGGAATTGGTGCTGAGATGTTACGCGAGAAACAAAGATAAAGGGAAGCACAAAAATTTTGACCGCCTTTGGACTGGTCCTTTCAAAATCAACACGTATCATAGGAACAATGCTTATCTCCTAAAAGGATTAAATGGAGAATTCCTTGGTTGGGGGCCTGTAAACGACAGGTTCCTGAAGCTTTATTTGATGAAATAAAATCTCTTTAAGTCATTTGTCATTGTAAATAGTCATTTTATTTGTTTTTGCATCGAGTCAGTAGGTCAGCAGAAAATTGAAGCACGTAGTGAAGGCCCTAAGTTTATGCTAAGTATTTAGAAGTTGAGTCGATAGGTTTAGGTTGTGTTTTGTTTTTCATATTACATTGCCAAAGAGTCGAAATAAGGCCCAATAGTCAAGCACCTAGTCTGCTTTTCTTTGCTACCTTGCAGGGAGGATAACATCCCCATTGGAGCCAGCTGTTAGTGCTACCATTTTTCTTTCCATTTAGAGTCGGTTTTTAGAAGCATTGTGACCCATGCGTCCAAACATGTGAAGTTAGGTACATAAAAATGAAAGGGTCTAAATCTGTAAGTGGTCGGTTGGCCCTTGGAAACAGGAAGGGGTGTCAAGGTCAAAGCATACATAAATAGTACAGGCATGTTATTCCCAGAGAGTCAGTTCCTATAAAAATTTAGTCTCTACATGCCCAGGGTTGAGTCAAGCAGTTAATGGAAGTCATTTCAAAAGGTGTTGTGGATATTATCAGTTCATCATGAGGGCCGAAGGAGTGAAAAATCGTAGTGTTCACATCACACATGCCCTGCAAACCTTATCATATGTACCTCACACATAGGGAGGTGTTATGGAAGATCTGTGGTTCGATTCACAACATATAGTCACCATGAATTCAGTGTTCTTTGGAATGATTCTCCTTTTCATCCGATTCATTATGAATACCAGAGTTTCTACAACCATTATGTCCATGAAATCAGATTCAGGCTGTGTCTGTAAGTTTTCTTGTAGTATCAATTCGATCAAATTCTCCATTTTGGGCATCCACCCAACATACTGCACATAAGACAGATATTGACCACGCCAAGACGACTTCTCAAAAAGTGAATAAGGGTGCATTAAGTGGTAGGATTTCCAGATCCAAGCCCCAAAGTGATTGGAATTGTTTCTCGCTCACAACAAGCATTTCCAAGGATAAAAGGGAAATTTTCTCGTCACTCACAGGAATGATGACACCACACAATGAAGAACCTGGAGTGAGAGAAACTGTGTAGGAAAGAAGGATATTAGAATCCTTGTCTCCTCAGGAATAGATACCTCGGAGAAGAGGAAAACCAATGAAGAACAAGGAATATGTGGAAACCCAAATCTCAGATGAACCGTGCGCATGATCGATCGCTAAAAAATTACTGATGCACGTCGTCCACCTGGAACCTTTGGAAGTTACTAGTCGAGGGAGCGAGAGAAGGACAAGGATGATGGATGCCACATGCTCAAATGATCAAGAGAAAACTCAGAAGTTGAAGAAAGCAAAGCTATCCATCACTGAATTGTACCAAGAAAACAGGGAGTTGCGACAACAACTGGCGATAAAGATCGCAGAAGCATCAACAACACAAGGTCACGAAGGGAACATGACATGGTTAAAAAGACAACTCCGGGAGGCACAAGATACGATTTTACAACTACACGAAGCACAACAGCTGTCAAAAGAAAGGAATACCAAACACTTTAGAGAATGTGAAGTGATCGAAGAGATAGTCCACTGTAATGATCCCAAGCCAAATTCTTTCTTGGAATCACTAACTACTACTAATTTATTGAGTTTTTAAGTGCATACAAGATTCATCAACACATGGAGATCACAATATATTCAATATGTAGAAGCAAAAGCAAAGATATGACCTTTTTATTATGAGCAATGTAAGATCAATACAATAGATGGCCGATCTGGCATAAACCTCAGGTGGTCGTACAAGCAATAGATATGAGCTGCTACAAAATGCTCCCGACAATACAAAATGAGCCTCCAAAGGCTGGATATACAATGAATACTAAATCAAGCAGATCTGAGCCGTACTAATGTTCAACCTCCAAGTTGGAAAGTGCCACGTCCTGCTAGAATGCTGAAGCCCTGAATAATTCTTCCCTGCTACCAGAAGTGTCCAATCATCCCGATAAATATGCCAAATGATAGATCGAGCAACTGCAGGGAAAACCCAGATATCCAAATTCCCAAATCCACTCTCAAACTCCGTAGATCTGAATTCTCCACTGAATGGTGTGCCCCACTGGATGACTGAAACCATAGCTGGTTTGACCCTGATGAAGGAGATCTCCAAATGATCTTAAACTCTCCAAGAATATAGATCGGGTGATGGTAAGAACAACCCAGGTGCCCGAATCTCCAAGATCCCTCTCAATCGCTGTAGATCTGAAATCTCCACTGAATGGTGTGCCCCACTAGATGAATGAAACCCTAGTAGGTTCGGCCCTGATGAAGGAGGCCTCCAAATGCTCTGAAACTCTCCCAGAATATAGATCGGGCTATGAGAATCCTGTGGGAGAAGTTTCGGGCTCAGATCTCAAGCAGATCTCCCTAGATCTGAGTTTTACTAAATCATAGGATGTCCCCTATGGCTCCGAGATGTCCCAATCTGCAGACAATGTAGAATGATTATAACCCTCCAGAAAATCCCTCAAACTGATGTTCTTGCCCCTTCTAAAGTGCTAGATGGAGATGGGCTGAGACTAGAATGGTGTGGAGGAGTCTTTCATCCCCGAGACCAAGCTGTGGAACAAGGTGAGTGGATATTTCACCACTGAGTTGCTCACAAGGGTTTGTACAGCAAAACCCCCAAACTGAATGCTCAAGAGCAATAGCCAATGCTAATCCAAAACCAGAATGAGTAATAGGCGCACCCCAGCCTCTTACTTATACTTTTCCTTCTAATTATCTTTTGAGTTAGGTTAACTCCTAGGGTTAATCTTCTATTCTTCTATTGAGTTATCTATTACTCCTTTATCCTTTCCCTTTCTTAAGTCAACTTAAAAATATAAATTTTAGCTTCTTGACTTTCCCCCCTTTAGTGTGAGACTATGACCTAGTGAGGGTGCCCAGGCCACTGAGTCTCCTCATCACCTCTCTAAGAGGTGGGGGACATTACAGTCTCCCCTGCTTGAAATTGCTTGTCCTCAAGCAATTCCAAACCTCCTTCTCTAACCACATGCTCCTGCTCCCAAGTGGCATCCTCAATAGGTAAATCCTTCCACCTGATCAGATACTCCTTGATGCTTCGGTTTCGGAGCCTCTTCTCTTGGACTTCTAACACCTCCTCTGGAACCAAAACAAGTTGTCCCTCCTCATTCATGGGAGGTAATGCCTCAATAGGCCTGACATGTTGACCAGGGGATTTCTTAAGACACGAGACATGGAATACGTTGTGAATTTTTCTACCTTGTGGAAGCTCCATCTCATAAGCTACTGCCCCTATCCTTCTACTGACTCTGTAAGGTCCAAAGAAATGTAGCTGCAGTTTCTCCACTCCGCTTCTTTTAATGGAGGCCTGCCTGTATGGTTGCAACCTCAAATAGACTAAATCACCAACCTCAAAGGTACGATCAACTCTGTTCTTGTCTGCTTGGAACTTTTGTTGGTTTTGCGCCCTTTGTAAATGATACTTCAATTCCCTGAGGATGTCTTGGCTCTGCTGTATCCAATCCTGTACCATCGGAGCCCTGCTGTCACCAAATGAAATCTCCACAAATGATAAAGGATCATAGCTATATAACGCTCTGAAAGATGACATGCCAATGGACATATGTTGGGTGGTGTTGTAACAATATTCTCCCAAATGTAACCATCTGACCCATGCTTTCTGTTGTCCTGCTACATAGTTTCTGAGGTAACCTTCCACCCATTTGTTGACTATCTCAGTCTGACCATCCATCTGAGGGTGATAGCTAGTACTAGGAGTCAATGTCGTACCCACTAATATGAACAACTCCTACCAAAACGTACTCATGAATCTGCTATCCCTGTCACTGATGATGGTTTTGGGTAGGCCGTGTAGTCTGAACACCTCTTTAAAAAATAATTCGGCTACCTGTGCTGCACTGAAGTCTGTGGCTATGGGAAAAAAGTGTGCAAACTTTGTCAACCTGTCTACCACCATGAAAATGCAATCTTTCCCCTATTCTCTGGGCAACCCGGTGATGAAATCCATGGATATACTTTCCCACTTGTGCTCTTGAATAGGTAGGGGCTGCAACAGTCCTACAGGGTGCATGTGCTCATCCTTGTTTTCTTGGCATGTAGTGCATTCTTTGACATGCTTCATCACATCTTCCTTAAGGCCTTTCCATGCAAACCTTTCTCTCACCTGCCTATATGTCTTACTAATGCCCTGATGCCCTACTACTGGTGAGTTATGACATGCATGTAGGATCTTAGCTTTGAGAGCTGATCCAGGAACTAAAAAGATCCGACCTTTGTAATAGATGAGGTCGTTTATGACCCTGAAGTTGTCATCCTGTATTTTCCC
>ML804700.1:93632-105916 GCA_009831015.1 Picea engelmannii
TGCTCCCGACAATACAAAATGAGCCTCCAAAGGCTGGATATACAATGAAGACTAAATCAAGCAGATCTGAGCTGTACTAATGCTCAACCTCCAAGCTGGAAAGTGCCACGTCCTACTAGAATGCTGAAGCCCTGAATAATTCTTCCCTGCTACCAAAAGTGTCCAATCATCCCGAGAAATATGACAAATGATAGATCGGGCAACTGCAGGGAAAACCTAGATATCCAAATTCCCAAATCCACTCTCAAACTCTATAGATCTGAATTCTCCACTGAATGGTGTGCCCCACTGGATGACTGAAACCCTAGCTAGTTTGAACCTGATGAAGGAGATCTCCAACTGATCTGAAACTCTTCAAGAATATATATCGGGTGATGGTAAGAACAACCCAGGTGCTCGAATCTCCAAGATCCCTCTCAATCGTCGTAGATCTGAAATCTCCACTGAATGGTGCGCCCCACTAGATGAATGAAACCCTAGCAGGTTTGGCCCTGATGAAGGAGGCCTCCAAATGCTCTGAAACTCTCCCAGAATATATATCGGGCTATGAGAATCCCATGGGAGAAGTTTTGGGCTCAGATCTCAAGCAGATCTCCCTAGATTTGAGTTTTACTGAATCATAGGATGTCCCCTATGGCTCCGAGACGTCCCAATCTGCAGACAATGTAGAATGATGATAACCCTCCAGAAAATCCCTCAAACTAATGTTCCTTCCCCTTCTAAAGTGCTAGATGGAGATGGGCTAAGACTAGAATGGTGTGGAGGAGTCTTTCATCCCCGAGACCAAGATGTGGAACAAGGTGAGTGGATATTTCACCACTGAGTTGCTCACAAGGGTTTGTACAGCAAAACCCCCAAACTGAATGCTCAAGAGAAATAGCCAATGCTAATCCAAAACCAGAATGAGTAATAGGTGCACCCCAGCCTCTTACTTATACTTTTCCTTCTAATTCTCTGTTGAGTTAGGTTAACTCCCGGGGTTAATCTTCTATTCTTCTGTTGAGTTATCTATTACTCCTTTATCCTTTCCCTTTCTTAAGTCAACTTAAAAATATAACTTTTAGCTTCTTGACTTTCCCCCCTTCAGTTTGAGACTATGACCTAGTGGGGGTGCCCAGGCCACTGAGTCTCCTCATCACCTCTATAAGAGGTGGGGGACATTACATCCACACAACTCTCACCAGTGAACAAAAGAAACAAGATTAGCCAAATATTTTCCTGTATTTGCAAATAGAAGGAAAATATTGATAATTTTTGAAGGAAACATCGCTCAAGACATTTTTCCATTTTCATAATGGCCATGACTGCCTACCTCCACTTTCCATGCATTTTTCCTCCCTACACATGAACACGTGACATAAAATCAGAGTCGTTACAGCAGCCAACGAGACTCTATTATACACTTGTCCATCCAGATACCTGATCGACAAACCAAATCCTCATGGAGGATTACAACGATCATAATGTATCCATATGCGCCTTTGGTCTTTTTTTGGAAATGTCATGCGAAGAGTTTTGTAACACAGGAAATTTAGTCACCTAGTTTGTAGAGTTAGAAAGTATTAGAGTGGGGAAGCCTAAGCGACACCATCGTTTATATATTTGATCTTTTCAATGTAAGCCAGGTTGGTTGGAAAAATTGGTATAGAAAATAGCTATTGTGTGTAATTTGAGTTCGACAGAAACTTAATGAAAATATCCTGTAACTTGATGTGAAGATTCTAATTGTAGTAGTTGGATGTATTATTTTCCCTTTCCTGCATATGTGATTTCTTGTTAACTTATTCATATATTTTTCTATCTATCTCAGAACGAATTATCGAACAAGTGGATTCGCTATGCAACGCCCCTTGTTCGCGCCACTTAGACACAACATTTTCTTCTGAAAGTTAACTCCGAATTTGACTACAGTGGTGCTCCGAGTTACTTCCTATAATTTATTTCCACCACACATTACTATTTTACGTTGAAGATTGTTGCTCACTTAGCCTTTATCCTCTCAAGTTCAGTCACTGAGTCATTTGTTTCCGTTGTTTCCTCAAATTGAATCCATAGCCCATAGTATTTTTTCTTGTGCCAATATAACCAGAAACCATTATATCAAATGTGTTAAATCCAACCACTGTTTTAAAATCCATATCCTGCACAAAGATCACGCCTCCGAAGAGATCCCTCTGAAAGGCTAGTTTCAGGTCTCAAAGTTGGTTGAAAAAGTTACCTTCTTCTTTTGTTTATCAACCAAACATATTTATGGAGTGCTAACAGATCTTGTAGAAGAGAGAGTGTCATACAGATAGAGATCCTTTATAAAGGATCATAGAATCATGAACATTCCCTTTTGAATTCGAGAGTGATCGCCACTATGGAATCAAGGAGTTATTGATCATTAGATCGAAATACAGGTGAATGAGGACCGTTAGATAAGGGTTAAACCATAGGATGCGAGATATTAATTCACAACCCTCAGATCGAGCCTATCGATCATCAGTCATTGATTGAAGCAGAGCAAGAGATGGGAAACTTCAAAACTTCACCTCTTCGACAATTATGGGAGAAAGGAAGAAGTGTAAAAATGGTTGAATGCACGAAGTCCCGCCCGCCATCTGATTTGATAGGAGGCTCGAGTGAAATATCTGTTGTTAGTCAGGGTCCTCTGGCGTTGATCACTTAAGGAAGTTTAACTCTAGGAGAACTGAACCTTTTAGGACTGCTATAACCCGGAGTCCTGGAGCATCGAAGTCTCGAATTTCCCTATCGACTATTAGATCGAGGGAAGGACTTCGAGAGAAATGATGATCGTCAGATATAACAATGGTGGAAGGTTAGCGAAGTTTCTAGAATTCGAAACTTCACCACTTCGGAGATTACTAGGTATGTTATAGATCAAAGCTCCAAAGTACCATAGTTAATCCTATCCATTTATCAAAGGAGAGTCTCAACCGTAGATCTCCACCATTCGCTAGTTCAATGTTCGACAGTTCGAGAGTGTGGTGGTCATATAGAGAGAGAATCCTCAAATCCCAGAGTTAATCACAACCATTGGGTCTGGGAGGAGTGTGAGCTGTCAATTTTAGTTCAACATTCAACTATCCGAGAGGTAGCATGTGTTGGAGTCGATAAAATTTCAAAGCCCTGAAGTGCCTAAACCGGGAAGTGTAAAACCGTTGTCCAAAAATCGTGCAGGCCATCAGATCTAGGGAAGAGAATGTGGATAGTCCATTTGATGGATTATGCATCATAGGCCACATGGCGGGGGTTCCATGTGGGCACACATGTCACCTGGATTCAATAAATTTTGGACCCTAACCGGCTCATTTTTGAGTGACACGTGGCATGCATGCCATGGGTCCACATCACCATGAGTGACGTCAACATGCCATGTCATCTCTGGGAGTATGGCCTCTAGAGGTGTCCAATGTCTTTACAAACAAAAGTGTCAAAGACCGAAGTTGTGAACTCATGTAGACCATCGATCTAAGGTCCCTTAGAGATCTTTCTCAACCATAGGATCGAACCGTGGAAGGATGGCGTAAGCACTTCGATGGGTACTATCACTTTGGGGGAGTTGAGAGACTTTGGAGTTGAGAGTCTTGGAAGATGTAATGTTGCAAATTCCCGGAGTCCCAAAGTCCCAATTTGATAAAGGTTTTCCATATCAATGTTTGATTAAGTCATGATCGTCGATCTCGTTGAGGCCTCCAGATGGGCTGGGACCATCCAATCGACAGGAGATCAAATCTCGATTGTCCAATATGCCAAGACGATTTATTGGAAGGGCTTCAACGAAGTTTAAATTTGGTATAAATCGAAGATTGAAAGGGGAGAATAGTCAAAGGTTAAAGTCTGAAGGACTTGGTCCCAGCGCTGGTATCATGATAAGGTAAAGAGGTCAATTAGAGATGATGAGGGCGTAGAAGTGACCAAGTCCTCGAACATTGTGTTCGAGCAAGGTCCTGTGTAGAAGAA
Source organism: Picea engelmannii (assembly GCA_009831015.1). Classification (NCBI taxonomy): domain Eukaryota; kingdom Viridiplantae; phylum Streptophyta; class Pinopsida; order Pinales; family Pinaceae; genus Picea; species Picea engelmannii. Next base: position 97,599 of record ML804700.1, read on the forward strand.
TATAGAGGAAGGCACTAAAACATGTATAAGCCTATGGTTTCGATCCATGGGCACATGGAAAGTGTTTTGAAGGAAGAGGCTGTGCATAATTGAATTATGTATTAGCTAAAGGACAACATGGAATTTTTATAATAAGGAGAATGATAATATATTCCACATGAATTGAGAAGAAAAAAAGGACTTGTAGCATTGTTTGGATTTTTTTTTAATATGCATATTCTAACAAAATGGTGGCTAGCACATTTTTCAGAATTAGGGGGTTTAAACATATCATTTCAATAAAATAATTCATATTCAAGAAATGGAAGAAGGAGAGGGAGCTTCCAACCATGATAAAGAGGCCAAAGGTCAGAATATCAGTGTTGGTAATGCAGAGACAAAATCCAATGGACACCATGCCAGAGGGGAGCAATAAACATTGATAGAGATTGTGAGAAGCATGAAAATAGAAGTGCAGAGTTACAAACCAGACAATGAGATATTGATAACATAACAAAATCAGATAAATTCTCAAGTGATGAAAATCTTAAATCAATTTCACATGCAAACAAAGAATGGATAAAACTCAAAACAAGAGGAAGAGGGAAGATGTCATGAAAGAAGAGATGATCGTAGAAGAACAGGTTATTCAAAAATTTCTAGAAGAGCTCATAGGCATCACTCACTTCCCTATTCAACAAGGAAATTTTATGCATCTGAATATTCCATAAGTAGCTGAGAGGTGTCTCTTGTTAGGCACCAAAGAAGAAGACATGAATTGGAAAGTTTGCAAGGAGAGTTGAGGAAGCTAAGCCACCATCCTTTGATGGTGAAAGAGAAAGGGAAGATGATGTTGAGGAATGGTTTCTTGGACTTAGAAGGTATTTTCAATTGCATAAATACTCATCAAACCTAGAAGCCATGGTTTCGACAAACCATTTACATGGGAAATATGTTATGTGGTGGGATCAGCTGAAGCACGTTGAGCACATTAATGAGAATAGGATCACTTGGAATAATTTCAAGAAATATTTTCAGAAGGAGTACCTTTCAGAGCACTTCTATGACAAGAAAATTCAGGAGTTATTTGAACTTAGGCTAGGAAGCATGACCATGGAAGAGTATGAAAAGAAGTTCGTGGGGATGTTAAAGTATGTGGGATTTATAAAATATGAGAAGGTGAAAGTGCAAAGGTTTTTAAATGGATTTCCATCCTTTTATAAAGAGAAGATTCAATATGATGAACCTAGGACTTTGACTGAGACCATCAGGAAGGCTAAGTACCTGTATGAGCAAGGAAAGGGCAGAGAGTCTTTGCAGAAATCTTGGAAGGATAAGAAGAAGGAGAAGTATTATAAGATAAAGAAAGGATTCAAACCTTCTTTCAATAGAAATATCCCAAATAAAAATCATCAAGACCAATATGCTAAGGATGAATCCAAGAGAGAAGACTCCTTTGGAAAAATGGGAAGACAACCAATCCATTGTTGGGAATTCAAAGAAGATCACCTGTACAATGATTTCCCTCACAGAAAGGACAGAGTAAATACCATGCACAACATCCAAGAGGCTACAATAATAGAATACATGGGAAGAATTTATGCAGCCTTAGATGATCGACAAGCAAAGTACCAATCCAATATGATCAAGGTGGAAAGTAAGATCATTAATCAGTTTATTGTTATTTTAATTGATTTAAGAGCAAGTCATTGTTACATTGATCCTAAAATAGTGGATAGATTACATTTGGAGAAAAGGAAGCTTCAAAAATCAATTTTGATTCAGCTAGGCACTGGAACCAAAAGGAGAATTCATGATATGGTCATAGGTTGTTCCATAAGCCTTAATGGTGTGAATACTACTTTTTATCTAAATATTATACCATTGGGGTCTTATGATATTCTAATTGGAATGGATTGGTTTGAAAAGCATCATGTTGTCCTAGATTTTCATAACAAGACATTTACATGTCTTGATGACGAAGGAAAACAGAGCAATGTGAAAGGAGTTCCAAGACCCATCTCTATAAGGGAGATTTCAGCCTTACAACTTAAGAGATGTTTTGGAAAATTATGTCAATTGTATGCAACAAATGTGGAGGATCTAGAAAAGAGAAAGGGGCCAAGCCTTAAAGAATTTTTGGTACTAAGAGAATTTGATTATGTATTCCAAGAAATACTAGGGTTTCCACAAAAGAGGGAGATATATTTCTCTATTGATTTAGTGACAAGAACTGCTTTGGTTTCAAAAACACCTTACAAAATGGGTACACCAAAATTAAAAAAATTACAAATGCAGTTGGAAGAATTGTTGAAGAAAGGGTACATACGTCGAAGTGTTTCACCTTGGGGAGAACTAATACTTTTTGTCAAAAATAATGATGGAACTTTGAGGCTGTGTATTTACTTTCGACGGTTGAATAAATCCACTAAAGAACAAGTACCCTCTACCTAGAATTGATGACCTCTTTGATTAGCTAAGAGGGGAAAATATATTTTCAAAGACAGACTTGAGATTGGGATACCATAAGGTTAGAATCAAGGAAGAAGACATCAATAATACAACCTTTAGAACCATGTATCGACATTATGAATTTATAGTGGTGCCATTTGGACTGTCCAATGCACCAACTATATTTATGTGCTTAATGAATGACATATTCATAAATTATTTGGATAATTTTGTCATAGTATTCCTGGATGACATACTTGTCTATTCTAAGTCATAAGAAGAGCATGAACATCACCTAATATTGGTATTGAAAGTGATGAGGGAACATCAGTTGTATTCCAATCTTAGTAAGTGTTCTTTTTACCAAGAACAAATCCATTACTTGGGACACACTATTTCATAACAAGGTATAATAGTGGATCCAGAGAATATTGAAGCCATTAGAGGATGGAAAACAACCATGAATGTATCAGAAGTAATATCTTTTATGGGGTTAGATGGTTACTACAAAAGATTTATAGAAGGGTTCTCTAAGATTTCTCATCCCATCACTTCTTTGCAAAATAAGGGAATTAAATTTGAATGGATAGCTGAGTTTGAAGAGAAATTTAATTTGTTGAAGGAATTACTAACTAGTGCACCTATTTTAAAGACTGCTGACCCAAATGAAAGTTTTTTGGTATGTACAGGTGCATCCAAGGAATGACTTGGAGGATTCCTCACTCAAAATGGACATGCCATTGGTTATGAGTCCAGAAAGATTAAAGAAAATGAGAGGAGATATGCCACAAATGACTTGGAACTTGCTTCCATTGTTCATGCATTGAATATGTGGATGAATTATCTCATGGGAAAGATATTTGAATTAAGAACAGACCACAGTGGTTTAAAATATCTTTTTGAACAACCAAATTTGAATTCCAGGAAAACAAGATGGCTGGAATTTTTAAGTAAATACGATTTTGAAATCAAGAATATCAAAGGAAAATAAAATAAAGTTGTTGATGCACTTAGTAGAAGAGTACATGCTACAACTGTTAGTATGCATCAGTCAAATTTAAAGATCATAATTTTAGATGTTGCTGACACAGATAAACATTACCTATAGATAAAATAAAGCTTACAACAAGAAAATGTACAACAAAAAATTAAATAATATGAGATGAAGGAAGATGGATTACTTATGCATAAAAATAGAATTTTTGTTCCTAGTTCTGGATAACTTAGTAATTTGGTATTAAAAGAAATGCATAATGTTCCATATGCTGGACATCCCAGTTACTAGAAAATAATTGCAGTAGTAAGAAGCCAATTCTTTTGTCCAGGAATGAAAAGAGAGGTTGTTGATTACATTGTCAGATGTATGAAATGTCCGACAGTGAAGGTTTAGCATAGGCACCCAATGAGTTTTCTGCAACCATTACCAATTCCAGAGAATAAGTGGGAAGTGGTAACCATTGATTTTATAACTAAATTTCCTAGGACAACAAGAAAACATGATTCAATCATGGTAGTGGTTGATAAATTGACAAAGGAAACTCATTTTGATCCTATAAAAATGTCTCACACAACAACTAATATTGTAGAAATTTACATGAAGGAGTTCGTTAGGTTGCATGGAATACTTAAGACAATTGTCTCAGAGAGAGATACAAAGTTTACTAGAAATTTCTGGAGGGGATTGTTTAAAGGATTTGGTACAAATATGAACTTTATCACAACATACCATCCACAGTGAGATGGGAAGACATAGAGAGTCAACCAAGTAATTGAAGACATGTTGAGGATGTATGTGATGGATAATCCATCTAATTTGGAAGATTACTTGCACTTGGTTGAGTTTGCCTATAATAATGGGTATCAAGCTTCATTGAAAATGAGCCCATTTGAAGCGTTGTATGGTAGGAAATGCAATACTCCTGTGATTTGGGAAAACCTAGTAGATAGAGTGGTACTTGGGCCATAATTTCCAAGGATATGGAGGACCAGATGGTTATAATTAAGTAGAATTTAATGGAAACTCAAGATAGATAGAAAATTTATGCAGATAAGAACATGACAACTAAAGAATTTAAAGTGGGGGAGAATGTTCTTTTAAAAGTGAAGCCCAATAAGATCTCTTTGAAGTTGGGTAGTTGTACAAAGCTAACAACCATATTTTTTGGTCCATATGAGATATTGGACAGAAAAGCAGCACAAAAAATAAAGGAAAACCAACGCCATAAACAGAGGAAAACCAACGCTGAAAAAAGTAGTTACAAAGTGGACAAACTGCTGTAGAGAAGTTGGAAATCGGACAAGCACCGACTTGGAGAAATGTTTGGATCGAGGAAAAACCAAGATTAAGTCAAGGAGAAAGTGGAAAAACCTAATCTACTTAGGGTTAGGATTTTTGTAAGGGATTTTTTCTAGTTGTTTATAAGTAGAAGGTATTACGACGATGAGAGGGTTGTGTTTTTGGTTGGTGTGTGTATTTTTGAAGTTGTAGTAGATGTTTTAGTTGAGGAATATGTCTTGTTGAGACACTTTTGCAATCTGTGGAGATCGAATGTAATGGTGGAAGGATTGTTTAGTGCATAACATTATATTTTACAATAATATGAATAAAAAGCCCAAGCGACAAATCTTTGTGGACGTATCCCAGGAGGGAGTGAACCACTGTATATCTATTTCATCTATATGAATGGTTGTATTTATTATTGTTGTTTTTAAGTTAACAAGATTTATGATGAATATTTTAATTGCTAAAGGTTATATTACTATGCACTAAGTAAAGAACTATAGAATAACACTAAATGAATGAATGTCATAACTAGTGTTTAGATCTAAATCTTATGATACAGTCGATGAATACCTATCATGGAATAATCACTGCTATAATGATTAATGAAGTCTGTTGGTCATATGTTGTGTCAATGGTAAGAGTTAGAGTTATCATAATATATGGGTATTCGAGGGTTAGCAGTTGAGTGGATCGAATGTCTTTGAGAGAGAAACACATCCCATCCCAGGGTTGTTGACATCTGAGTCCTGTGACCACCCATTGAATCCATCTCGGGTGAGACTACGCGGTGCACTTTGTGAGTTATGTTTCCTTTTGGTATCCAGAAGGGCCAATGGAAGAAGGGAAGTTGGTAATCCTGTAGTTAGAACCCGAGTCAGCCCATAAATAACCAACAATGGTTCTATATAGTGCGAGGGTTTAAGAAAGGGGATGTTTTTAGGTTGGAACCCCATGAAAGCAGAGATTGAAAGATGGTTGAAAGTTCAGGAACTAGAGTTTTCCCATAAAGATAATAGAATCCCTAGGTTTAAGACAAGACAATACTTGGATATATATGTATTCAACGAAATACATGAGAGTTTTGTTTAATGAGTTTCCTATGCCATTGCAGGAGTGGATAACACAGTTGAAAGATAACCATCCGTCGAATAGAGTTATATTAGTGGAATGGACAGAAGAAAGTATCACGCGGTTGAAAACGATAAATAATAAATTCATGCGTTCAATAGATTTCTGGTTATACAACATTGTAGTGGGGTATATCACTGGGTTTGCAATAGATACATCAAAGTATTATGACACAACATAAAAAGAGTTTCTTAAGGGTCCAAGGGGAAGGTACATAAGGTCGTTGTACACTTTGATTAAGAGATTATTGCATGATAAAGGGGTATTAACTATGGAATTAGACAACTAGACTACTCTGCGTGCATGGGGGAGTTAGGGGAAACACCAAGGAAGGTATGAGATGGAGGGGGAAATGGATGGAAAAGAGCACATTAAAGAGAAAGATCCCATTATGATGGATCAAGAGGAGATCTAGGAAACTATGCAGAAGGTAGGAATGAAACATAGTGGAAGACCCTACCAATATAAGCTCAAGAGGAAGAAAAGAGCAGTAGCCAAGAGAGAAGGCTTGGAAAGTGATGAGGAAGAGGTAGAGGATCTTTGTGACGTGGAGCACATCGAAGAGATAATTCATGCCACATACAAAAGATTAGAGGAGCGGTATCTCACGAGGAAGAAGATAACCTTTTGTAGATATGAATCAATGTCGAACCTACAACCCCATGTATGACTAACACATCATCAAAGAAAGGGTTGTTTAGAGAAAAAGTGCGACGGTCAAAAAAATATAGGCTATTGGAGTGGGAGTGACGGTACAAGTGGAATACCAACAACAATATAGGTAGTGGTACAAGTGTAATTACCAGTAACAACACTAGTGGGAGTTCAATTCTGAATAACAATACATAGATAGTAGTACCGCGTGGAGAAGGTATGTAATATACCAGATATAAAATGTATGCAGAACAAAAATAAAATTCTAGAAATGGAATAATAACAACAATATAACTAGAACATTCACCACAATAGCACTGAAATGATAAGAGAATAATAACATAAATATCACTTTGAATCTGAAATCAATGTTCACAGGCCTCTTCGAGGGGGAAACCTCCAGTTAAGCAGAGCTCTATTACAATAATATCCAAGCTAAGGTTCTCATACCCTTGACTCCTATTTATACTAAAAAGAAGCATCTAGAGGAAGACCCTTCTAGAAGTGGAAGCTTCTATTAGGCCTTCTTACATCCGCCTTATTCTATTTTATTGAAAGGGATTATTGATATTAACCTTTATTACATCTGAATATATTGTTATACATATGCTCAGGTTAGGAACCTAACATGTCCGCCCCCTTAAAAACAACCTTGTCCTCAAGGCTTAAGATGAGGAAATTGTTGCAGAATGGTAGCTGGTTCCCAAGTGGAATTTGTTGGAGTTGTATCTTTCCACTAGACTAGCACTTCCTTTATGGTTCTCTGACGTAGGCAACGCTCACGCTGGTCCAAAAATACTTCTGGCTGTAGCCAAATGGATCCTTCTTCAACTAACTCTGGAAGGTTGGTTTGATTTTGGCACTTAGCTCCAATCACCTTCTTTAAGCATGAAACATGAAAAACAGGATGTAGCTTCGAATGGCTGGGCAAAGCTAACTAATAGGCTACTTGTCCCACACACTTGAGAATGATATAAGGACCATAAAATTTGGGCACTAGCTTATGAAAATGCTCGGCCTTGATGAAAGTTTGCTTGTAAGGTTGCAGTCGAAGAAACACCTGATCCCCTTATGAAAATTGACGTTCAGAGCGACCTTGATCTGCTTATTGCTTCATGTGATTCTGTGCCATGACCAAATTCTCTTTGAGGGTACAAAGAATAGCCTCTTGAGCTATAAGTGTTAGGTCAACCGCCTAGACCTTCGAGGCACCTGGTAAGTATGAGAGAACTGAAGGTGGATTTTGTCCATATACTGCTTCAAAAGGAGTCATGCATGTAGCTGTATGGTATGAAGTGTTGTAGCACCATTCAACTAGGGGTAACCATTGAGCCCACTAATTTTTCTTTTCTGAGGCAAAACACCTCAAATATGTTTCCAAACACTTGTTCACAACTTCCATTTGGACATCATTCTGGGGATGATAAGCTGTGATGAGATGAAATTCGGTGCCTTTTATCTTGAATAGTTCTTGCCAAAAATTGCTTGTGAAAGTTGGGTCGCGATCAGAAACAATAGAGTGTGGCATGCCATGAAGCTTGAAGACCTGATCCATGAAAATTTGAGCCATTATGGATGTTGTAAACGGGTGTTGAAGGTCATAGAAATGAGCATAATTGGAAAGGCGATCAACAACCACCATGATGACTAATTTATTTCCTAATGTGGGTAAGATGGTAATAAAATCTGTTCGACAACACAGGTATTCCAACAGAGGACGAACACCTTCAGTAACCACTCACATAACCAGATCAAAGATCAACACACCGATGTTTTCACGTGGTAAAACCCCTACGGGGAAACATCCACGGCCCCAGCCAAC
>ML804700.1:111350-124715 GCA_009831015.1 Picea engelmannii
TATGTCGGGAACATATCGTGACCGTCGGATTTCCTAACTACAAATGCATACTAATGCATACTAAAGAAACACACTTTTACCTAACGACATATTAGACCAAGTAGATCTTAACTAACTCCTAAGTATCTAAATATCCTAACAAAATCCATAGAGATATCCTTCCAAATAGCAGGTGGAATCGGGAGCGGTGCCCAGAGATTTGACTGTTTCTCCCTTGTTGCATTGACACACATCACATTCAACGACAAAATTACGAATGTCTTGTTTCATACCATCCCATAAAAAAGGAACGTTTGACCCTGTCATAGGTTTTGGTGAACCCGGAGTGCCCTGCTATGGGTGTAGCATGAATCTCCGAAAGTACCATGGATTTAAGCTTTGATTGTTTACTTAAATAAAAATGGCCTTTGTATCAAAGTTCATCATGGAGCCAAGAGTACCCTGGGGAAGCTGGAGCATTGGACTACAATTGTTGGATCAGCTGTGAACTTTTGGGATCTTGTAGCCATTCCTAGCGAACGACTTGGAGCCAATCCGGGACAATGAATGAAAGAGAAAAAAGGGATCCTTCATCTTCATATTTGCGAGAAAGTGCATCCACAAACACATTTTCTTTGCCTTTCTTGTAAATGATCTCATAATCATATCCAAAGAGCTTAATCACCCATTTTTGTTGTTCTGGGGAGGAAATGTGTTGTTCTAGAAAATACTTGAGGCTTTGATGGTCTGTCTTAATTTGGAAGCCTTGCCCCAATAGATAAGGGCACCACAGATCAACGACATGCAGAATAACCAACATTTCCTTTTCATAGATTGATTTTCCCAGATTTCTTTTAGATAGTTGCTTACTGGTAAAGGCCAAAGGTCGACCCTCTTGCATAAGGACAACAACAATTCCTTTCCCCGAGGCATCACATTCCAACACAAAGGTCTTTGCGAAATCGGGAAGGGTGAGGACTGGAGTGGTGCACATGGCCATCTTCAAGGTTTGAAAATCTTGAGCAGCGGCTGGAGTCCAAGTGAAAGAGTTATTTTTGAGGAGAGTAGTGAGAGGTGCTGCAATCTTCCCATAATTCTTAACAAACTTGCGATAATACCCTGTTAAGCCCAAAAATCCATGCAATCTCTTAAGAGTCTTTGGGTGATGCCAGTCTTGCATAGCTTCAATCTTTTTAGGATCCACCCTGACGCCATCCTTGCCAACCAGATGACCCAAGTATTCTACTTCTGAGGCGCCAAAAGAACATTTATACTGTTTCAGGAAAAGTTGGTGCTGAGAGAGTAGATGAAGAACTCGATCCACATGAGAAAGATGGTCTATCAAGGTTTTTCTATAGATGAGGATATCATCAAAGAAAACTAAGACAAAATGGCGGAGAAAAGGATGGAATACATGATTCATGAGGCTTTGGAAGGTGGAGGGGGCATTACACAAGCCAAAGGGCATGACCAAAAACTCCTAGCTGCCCTCATGAGTTCTAAAGGAAGTCTTGGGAATGTTTGCCTCTTTCATACGTATCTGGTGGTAGCTCGAATGAAGATCCAGTTTAGTGAAGAATTGGGCACCACTCAATTCATCCAAGAGGTCATCAATGACATGAATGGGGAATTTGTCTTTGATAGTAAGTTTTTTGAGGGCACGAAAGTCAGGACACATTTTCCAAGAACCTTCTTTCTTCAGGACCATGACCATAGGAGAAGAGTAGGGGCTCATACTAGGGTGGATAGCACCTACATTAAGGAGTTCCCGGACCATTTTCTCAATTTCAATTTTTTTGGGAAAAGGGGTGACGATATAGATGGATATTGGGAGGAAGGATTCTGGGTACAATGGGAATGGAATGATCATGAACACCACGGGAAGGAGGGAGTCCTTGGGGAGTGGAAAAGACCAATTGATGTTTAGAAAGGATGGTTTGGAGGTCTTGCGGGACCAAGGGTGTCTATGTTGCTTGTATGGCATGGAGTTGGGTGATAACACCAGAATGACCTTTTTTGAGTAGCTTTTCCATGCGATGGGAACTAATGATCTCAGGTGAACCGGTGGTGATGCCTTGGAACTTATATTGGTGGCCCTCCTAGTCAAATTGCATGGTTAAGTCTTTAAAATCCATGAGAATGGGACCCAAAGTCCTTAGCCAGTCTGCACCCAACACAATGTCACAACCTCCCATGTCGATAGAAAACATATGGGATTTCAGGTAGTAGTCACCAATTTGGAGACACACATTTTCACAACGCCCTCCACATTTCATGGAACCACCATTGACAATCATGATTTGGAAATTATTGAGGGCATGGATGTAGCAATGAGTTTCTTGGGCAATGTAGTGATGAATAAAATTATGGGTGCTGCCACTATCAACCAGAATAATGACCTTCCGATGCTTGATGTAACCAATTATCTTGAGGGTTTGCGGAGCAGAGAAGCCAGTGAGAGCATTGAGGGAAATGACCGGTTCTACTTTGGGAGGGTATGAGGGAGGGGTTATGTCAATGGATTCAGGTGACTCAGACACAAGGGGAGTTTCTACATCCTCTTCCGAAATATCCTCGAAGATGGCCATAAAAATATTTTTTTCTTTACACTTGTAGCCCAGGAAATATTTGTCATCACAGTTATAACAAAGGCCTTTGATTTGGCGTTCAACGATTTCATCCCTGGTCAATTTTGGGATCTTTAGTGGAGAAACGGGAGTAGTGGGATTTATTGGTTTAGGGTGAGGGATAAAGGAGGGTTTTCAGTTTTGAGAAGATACAACCTGTTGTGCTTCTTTAGCTATTTTAGTAGCCTCCACCCAACTTTGAGGCCGAGCCATGAGGACATGGGCCCAAATCTCATCCTTGAGGCCACTGATAAAACACTCTCGGAAAAAGGCATCAGACATGCCCTCTATTCTAAAAGCCAGGTGCTCAAAGGAAGCTATAAATTCTTCCACCGTTCCTAATTGTTTCAACTTTGTGAAATGGCCCAAATGGTTGGTGTCAGTGTCAAAGAATTCATAAAGCTCTGCCACAAAGTGTGTCCAAGCAATATACCCTTGATGAGAATTTTTTCTCCATTGCCACCATTGCCACCATTGCCACCATTCTTGATCTAGATGGAGAACAACATACTGGAGTTTGGCCAAGTCATCTGTAATGCTGTATAAAGAGAAATAATGTTCCATTTGGGTTACCCAACCAGTGGGGTTCGAGCCATCAAATTTGGTCACATCCACCTGCGGAAGGAATAGGTCACATTGAAAGTGATGGTTCTGAAAGTTATGGGAATGAGAAGAATGGTCACGTTCAGGATGTGGAGGTGAGGAATAGGAAGGGTTATTTGTAGGGATATGCAGTTTGGTGCAGAGTGCCAAAAAGACTGATTCAAGCTGGGTGGTGAGGTCTTGTTTCATTTCCTCCATTGAGGACTGCATGGTTGTATTGATGGCAACAACATTGGCACTGAGTTGTTTCACTTCTTGTTGGGTTTCAATGAGACCAGATTGCAAGGTGTTGTAGAGAGCTTCCAAGTCTTGGCTATGGGTATGGGCCATGGGAATGGGGGAACTGAAAAGGGGCGGGCGGGCTCAAAAATTTTTTGTCGNTACATCAATGGAGTTATACTCTTCTCTTAAGAATACCGTAGAAAGGAAATGCCCAAATGCTTAAGCATAAATAAATGTGTATTTACTTGGCAACCCGAACACAGTTGCATGACAATAGATCTTGTCTGTTTTAATTTGTTTATGTTTTTGTCCCCAAGGGTTAGGTATTCAAGGGTTCTACAAACTAGGGTTTGCCCTGTGCTATAGCTCTCTGATATACGTGTGGGGTCCAACAGTAGTACTTGGCCCAATATCTCAGGGCAATAACTAAGGAGGATAGACTTTACCCTTAGCCATACTACCTGACTACCCAGGTACTAGAGAGTATATTCTTGAGTGTTGCTCACAGTGACACTATAGTAGTTAGGCGACTGATCAGTTTATCTAAAGAGGGCTTCAGGTAATCTAGGTCGATCCATACACAGGTGCTTTCTAATGCGCTACCACTCGAAGGGGTACCAACAAGGGTTACAAGGGTGGCCAACAGATGTGTGCTTAAGTACCACTTGTATTTTCTGCGTGTATGAATTCCTCAACCACGGGTTTATGCGCATAATGACAGATCTCTGTGGCTTAAAGATGCTAGAATACGTCTCTACCATGAAAAAAAAAATTAACCCACACTTTCTGCCGAGGAAAGTGCTCTGATACCACTTGTAATATACCAGATATAAAATGTATGCAGAACAGAAATAAAATTCTAGAAATGGAAGAATAACAACAATATAACCAATACATTCACCACAATATAACTGAAATGATAAGAGAATAATAACATAAATAGCACTTTGAATTTGAAAGAAATGTTCACAAGCCTCTTCAAGGGGGAAGCCTCCAGTTGAGAAGAGCTCTATTACAATAATATCCAAGCTAGGGTTCTCATACCCTCGACTCCTATTTATACTAAAAAGAAGCATCTAGAAGAAGATTCTTCTAGAAGCAGAAGCTTCTATTAGGTCTTCTTACATCTACCTTATTCTATTTTATTGAAAGGCCTTATTAATATTGACTTTTATTACATCCGAATATATTGTTCTACCTATGTACAGGTTAGGAACCTAACAAGGTACAACACATTCAACAATGGGAGGCATAGATCCAACAATATGATTATCAGAGTTTCATGGGGATGGATCAAAATACCTAGAGAAGAACATATTCATGTGTGAGAGAATATGGGAAGCAAAAAGAGTCACTGATGAGGCAACAAAAGTAGTGAAACTAGCAATAATGTTCATAAACCATGTGATGGATTGGTATATGAGTCTAGCAGTAAACAATCCACAGGGTGTGCTGGGAATAATAGCATAGATTAAGCAGGCACTAATCACTGAGTTTCAGAGGCCAAAATCAAAGGATCGGTTTATGAATGAGACATAAAGAAGGAGAGTCCGTATGGGACATTGATTAGAGGTTCAAGACATTGAAAGGTAAACTAAAGTATCCCATTTATTACATGCAACACGAACAATTGTTTATAAATTCTCTATTACCACACTTCAAATATCCATTGAGACAACAAAAATTTCAAACCTAGGCATAGGAACTGCAAGAAACGATGCAGTTAGAAGAGAATCAATATAAGTAGACAGATCCATCTATAGAGGATCTGAAGGAAGACCTGAAGAAGAAGAATTTGACAGTGTAATTAAACCAGAATAAAAGTAGCGAGAAACGAGAAGTAATGTGGTGTATCCTGTGTAAATCATAGGGACATCACAAGAATGAGTGTTTGACATTTGTGTAGTACCTGGGAATATGGATACCAAATCCATTTCCTACATTAGGGACTTAGTTTGAAATATGAAAGACACATGGGAATGATCTGTATCACTTCCCTATGATGCAGAATTACAAGACAAAACCAAAGAGTACTTTCTGTAACTTTTGTAAGTCAGTAGGACATGAAGCAAAAATTGTAAAACTATGGAGTTAATGAAGCAAAGAAACTCATATGCATACAAGATGTAGGTTGATTTTATGGAATGACATACTATGGTACAATTTTGAAACATGCAACAATTTCAAGCAGTGCCACGGTTTCAACAAACCTCGCAGTATAATTAGGTACCAAATTAGCATGAACAAAACATGGATCCACATGGGAACATAGGAGGATTCATAGGTAGAGGAAGAGGAGGAATGGGCAGAGGAAGAGGGCCTATTATCTGCCATAATTTTCAACAACAAGGACATTATGCCAGAGATTGTCCTCAAAAAACAGCAACAAGTATGTATTTCCGTGCAACAAATCACGTGATAGAAGAGTTCCCGGAGTTAATGATGAAGATATAGGAGAAGAGGAATATAAACAACCAGAATGTGCAGTGGATTGCTGCAGAAATAAGGGATCTTGGGAGGAATATCAATATAGTGACTAGAGGAGGAGTGAAGGCAAGAGAAGATGCACAAGATTAGAATAAGGAATCTCAGTGATGGATTCATAAGAACACTCTGCCACAACAAAAATTTGATTCAAATAAGGAGAAGGAAACTTTCAAGGAAGAAAAGAAGGAGTTATTGAAGGAGAATGAATCCTCCACATCAAACACTGCGCCAATGTATGATACTTCTGTTTTTTATATGCCCCGGTCTTTGGGTCATACTTACAAAGGAGAGAAAACATAGAAAGTAAGTAACTTAAAGAATTTCCTAGAATATTTCTTTAAATTACTTGAGGATAAGAATGCTATGGAGTTGTTTAAAAATATGTTTGAGAAATATAACATAGAATAAGGGATAGGAACATAACCAAAGAAGATTAATCAGTTCCATAGAAAGAAAAGAACCAATAGAGAGTTCAGATTGAATTCAAATATAGGAGACTTTAATATGGGAAATGTTATCCTAGACTTAGGATCAAATGTCAACATTTTTCCAAAGAAGACTTGGAAAGCAATTGGAGAACCTACACTAGGGTATTCCAATATCTAGTTGAAGCTAGAAAGCCAACAGAGAGTGATTCCCATAGGTAGATTGAAGAATAAAACAATGGATCTAGATGGTGTGCGCACCACAACAAATTTTGAAGTAATGGATATGGTGGATGAGTCTATACCATTTCTAGAACTATTGGGAATTTATTGGGCTTTTGATAATGAGGCCATCACTAATTTAAAGACTAAAAATATGATATTTGAAGATGGGAACTTTAGGGTAGTAGCACCTTTAGATCTCTCAGATTGTGAAAGATATGTAGAACCTGTGCCTGATAATGTTCTAGAAGATGATGTGAACCAACTATATAGGACTATTACATGAGAAGAATACTATGTGAATCCAACTGTAGATGGAGTACTCAGTTGGAGGAGTATAGAAAAGAAACACTTGAACAATTAGTTTACTGTTATCAGGTTGTAGAGGATGAGGAAGTAGAAGACAACCCACATGACATACAAATAGTAGAAGGGGAAGGAGAAAGAGGGTTGGAAGGACCGTTGTTACAATCATAAGAGTTCACTGCACCTATGAAGATTAGAAAGGTTAATATTGGGACTAAAGAGAAGCCCACGATAGCCAACATTGGAGATTACTGGGATAGTGAGACAATGGAAAAGATAACTGAATTACTACATGATTATAGTGACTTATTCCCAACCACAATTTCAGATATGAAAGGGATAGTAGGGGAACTTGGAGAAATGAAGATACCCCTCAAACTAGATGCAAGAACAGTTAGATAGAGACCATATATATTAAACCCCATCTATAAGGAAAAAGTTAAGGAAAAAATTGACAGAATGCTAGAATCAAGAATCATAGAGCCCGTCGAAGAATCATAGTGCATTAGTCCAATGTTGGTCCAGGAAAAGAAGACTGAAGGGATTAGGATATGTGTGGATATTAGGAAATTAAATGATGCATGCCTGCATGATCCTTTTCCTACTCCATTTACAGATGAGGTTTTAGAGAATGTGGGAGGACAGGAAGTGTATTCTTTCACAGATGGATTTTCAGGCTACCATCAGATCATAATTGCTCCAGAGGACAGGTATAAACCTACATTTGCAACAAAGTAGGGGTCATATCAGTACACAGTAATTCCATTTGGTTTTAACAATGGACCAAAAATATTTTCCAGTGTAGTAGTAACTGCATTTAAGGATTTTATACATAAATTTTTAGAAGTTTATCTGGATGATTGGACAATATTCAGTTTATTGAAGGACCATGTAGAAATTATGAGGTTAATGTTAGAAAGATGTAGGCAATGTCAGATTTCCTTGAACATTAAGAGATGTATATTCAGTACACCATTTGGCATCCTACTTGGACACATTGTATGCAAACAGGGCTTGATAGTAGACCCTGCAAAGATTGTTGGTATTGTGAATTTACCACCACCAAAGTTAGTGCGCTAGTTGAGAGAAACATTGGGCCACACAAGGTACTACAGGAAATTCATAAAGGGATATGCAAATATTACTACGCCCATGGAGAAGTTACTAAAGAAAGACACCAAGTTTCAGTGAAATGATGAATTTCAAGAGAGCTTGGACATACTGATAGAGAATATGGTGACAAAACCAATTCTGAGCTTTCCATATTGGACAAAAGAATTTCATGTGCATGGGGATGCTTCATCCATTGCACTTGGAGTAGTATTGGCACAACCAGGTGAAGGAGATATTGGTCACCTAGTATCTTTTTCTAGTAGAAAGTTGTCTGAGTCTAAGAAGAACTATAATACTATAGAAAGGGAAGGTCTGGCTATGGTATATTCCTTACAAAAATTCAGACATTATTTATTAGGTCAACATTTTAATATGTTTACAAATCATTCTTCTTTGAAGTACCTAGTTAACAAGACAATGTTGGGGGGAAGGCTCTGTAGATGGCCGTTATTATTTTAGGAATATGATTTTGAAATCATAGTAAAACCAAGGAAGCTGAATGTA
Organism: Picea engelmannii; assembly: GCA_009831015.1. Classification (NCBI taxonomy): domain Eukaryota; kingdom Viridiplantae; phylum Streptophyta; class Pinopsida; order Pinales; family Pinaceae; genus Picea; species Picea engelmannii. Next base: position 119,839 of record ML804700.1, read on the forward strand.
GGACCAAATCATCTATCAAGAATTACTAATGGAGAGGAGCCAAAGAACTTGGAGGAGAATTTTCCTGATGCTAACTTATTTTCTGTTCAGATTGCTGTTGATTATTTTGCTGACATTGTTGGATTCTTGAGCACATGAATGGTTCCCAAGTAATTTACTGTCCCACAAAAAAAGCAGTTGGTAGTGTGCGATGCAAACTATCAGTTGATTGCAGGTCATTTAAACAAGTTAGGTGCATATGGAATTCTGAGAAGATGTGTGATGGAGCATGAACACTTCATGGTGTTAGAAAAATCACATGAAGGCATAGATGGAGGGAACTATGAAGGAAATCCTACAACACAGAAGGTGTTGTGCACATGATTATGTTGGCCTACAATGCATAAGGATGGAAAGGAATACTGTCAGACTTGTGATGTCTGTCAGAGGGTGGGAAAACCATCTAGAAGGGATGAAATACCACTTATGCCCCAAGTAACCTTACAAGTGTTTAATAAATGGGTTGTGGATTTAATCCATTAACCCACCAGCAAGGAGATCAAGATCCATATATATCATCACTGCAACAAACTATTTAACCAGATGGGCAAAAGAAGCCCCAGTGAAGGATTACAACGCATAAACTGCAACACAGTTTCTCTTTGAGAACATGGTGACTAGATTTGGATGTCCTAGAATTTTGTTGATTGATCAAGGAACCCATTTTATTCACATAACAATCATATCTTTGACATAAGAATTTGAGATACATCATCAGAAGAGAAAACCTTACCATGTCCAGGAAAATGGTATAGTAGAATCTTTTAAAAAGATTCTAGAAAATGCATTGAAAAAGATCTGCAATGTGAATAGGGATGATTGGGATTTTAAGGTATCAACAATATTATGGGCTTACAGGACTACATGCAAGAATATTATAGGACATACACCATTTAGACTAGTGTATGAGCAAGAAGTAGTGGTTCCATTGGATTACTTAGTACCTAGTCTGTGCATTGCAACAATCACCAACATGACAAAAGAAGGTGTTGCAAAAGAAAGATTGGATTAGCTGATGGAGTTGGGAGAAGACAAAATTTTAGCAGGATTTCCTCAAGAGGTACAAAAAGCGAAGGATGAAGCTTGGAATGATAGGCACATAAAGAAGAAAATATTTAAGGAAGGAGATCTTGTTCTCCTCTATAACAAAAAATATCTACAACACCTTGGGAAGTTCAAGATGCATTGGTTAGGGCCTTATTAGGTAGAGGCTATCACAAATGGAGGTGGTGTGGAACTGAAATATCTTGCAGGGAAGAATCTTAGAGGACTGGTGAATGAAATTCGACTAAATATGTATCAAGACAGTCAACCTAACAACCTTAGGTAAAACTAGAGAGAGAAGGAATGATTGTACATATTGTATATAGTATATGTTAGAAGAAAAAGAAAAAAATCCAAAAAAAAGAAGAAATATAACAAAAAGAAAAAAATATAGAAGAATCTTAGAGGGATTTTGATGTAATAGATTTGTTAACATTAACAGTGCACTGCAAAAAAACAAATGTTGAAGACACTGTGTCCTAGAAAAAAGTTGGCAGACACAAAAAGTGGAGAGTGCAGGAAAATGTGAAAAATTGACAATTTTCAGTGCGAAACATCTGTCAGTACACCATCCCACTATAAAATCGAAAAAGGTGGGGAAAGAAATCAATTGTTTTTTTTCCTAAGGAGCAGAGCGAAGAATGAACCCTTAGTGTGAAAGTGTGAGAATTCATGATATCTAGTGGAGATTTAGAGATCAAAAATCCAGATTTTAGTAGGATGTCACCACGGAGAGTTGGAGTGTTGAGTAGGGTCGGTAAAAACACAGGAAGCAATGCTCGAGTGATGCAAACAGGAATCGTGGACATGCCGACAATAGTGGATGTCAATGAAATTCACACACCCGAATATGAACCTACTATCACGCAGGTGGAGGAGGAACAAAACCCAACATAGGAGGTCAGATAATTGGAGGAGGACGCAGAAAGGATAGAATCCGACGCATCCAGAGGAAAAGGGACACAACAAGAAGAACAAGTTGCAGGATCAGTACAACAAATCCTAAACCCGAAAGAAGAAAAGTGACTAGATCATGAGGATGTACCAGAGGTCGGGGCATCCTAAGGGAAGAAGAAAAATCAAGCTAAAAGAAGTGTGCAAGGCGTACAATGCGCACAGGTGATGTTGGAAATAGTTATGCCACATATACATGAGGGAGTAAAGGTCGATTATGAAATGGTAGGAGTAAACACCATGAAATAATCATATCATGATGTTGTAGATGCCATCAAATTCTCGTATTTTGCACAACAAAACTACATGGAGTGAAAAGGAGAGGGCCCATCAAGTGCACCACTGTTGGAGCCTGCGTAATGGATCCCAGGACTCTACAACACAGGGATAATGAATCTGTTAGATGTATCGTAGTTTGGGTGCGGTAAACACATCAATGGATGTGTGAAACAACTCCTATCAAGGGTGCATGGAGGAATTTTGTGGATGGATAGGCCAGTGCCTATCAATGTGGATTTGATTGCATCTATCAGTGGTCTACCCATAGATGGGGAGAATCCTAATAAATATTTAGAATATAAGACAAAGGAAACAACCATCTATGAATAAATCAAGGAAAAATATGGCACGGAGAGAGGAAATAGGGGAAGCAGGATTAGTGACATCAACGATCCTGCGACGAAGTTTTCCACAAGGATGCTAGCTAGGTGAAAACTAATGTGCAAGTGTGGAAAGGAAGAAGTGCCAACATGCATGGCAGTAGCTACGGAACAATGTGTGAAGAGGAGCTCGATGAGCTGAGCCCTGTACTTTCTCAATTCATTCTTGGAGTATTTTTAAGACACACAGGATTGGGGATCTGAGTTCCACTACTCGTGGTTACTCATCCTCATTGCACTAATGGGGTGGAAAGAATTAGTGTACAACAAGTACATAGAGGGGATAGGAAAGTGTGGCATAGCTTGCTTCACTTCTCTTAGGACCATAGTAGACCCAAAGAGGAAGAAGGAAAACAATGACACATTTATGCGGTACTTGACAGAGATCTAGGAGCTAGTAGTTAGTACCTGGAGGATTTCACTAGAGACTGTCTAGGAGTTTGGACAAACAAAAAATTTTCAGGCAACGCCCCACAACATCTGGGTACAGACGAAGAGGGACCCAACCAAGGAGTGGCTACAACTGCGTTATTGTGTGAGGATGCATGAAATACATATGGAGGTCCAAGAGTGGCCCAAGGAATGGAAATTTCCTGTAGTCCCAAGGATAGTTCCAGGAGGAAAAACTAAGATGTAGGACAAAACATTCCATGCGCAAAAACCAGGCACAAACAATGTGAGAAAAAAGAAGAATGATGCACAATGCCAAGTAGGGGGAAGCAACCCAATCCAAAAGAAACACATAACATTAAAGAAACCATAGGGTAGCTCCACACAAGGGCCACCGTGCATAGGAAAAACACCAGGAGTTACAACAAAACAAGTGCGTGTGGGAGAAGAAAATGAAGAGACATAAGAAATACCCATGGAGGAAGAAATTGGGTAGGAGACATGATGGATAAACAGATGCTAGAAGAATCTGAGACATCAGATTCTCAAAGGAAGAGAACAGGGGAGCAAGAAAGTGGCTCCAAGAAGAAGCAAAGGACCACAAAAAATCACTAGAAACATCACTGAAAATAGATGATGTTGAACTAATAGCCACAATAGTAGAAGACTGACTATATGAGGTGTGGGAGGATGATGAGAACCACAAGGCTTAGATTCTGGAGAAAGTACAAGAAGTGAAAACTATGTTGGAGCAGTTGAGGATCAAGGAAGAGCAACCAAAAAAGACAAACCAACAAAAACCAAGGAAGGAGTTCCTGTTGGAGAAACAATGCAAATTAGAGCGTAGGGGAGCACCAAATTTATCATAACCCCTGAGATGTTTTTTTTCGATGATGAGGAAGCACAAATTCCCTTAGGAAATTGAGACATTGGACTTGGTGTTGCCCAAGATCTCGATGAAAGAGCTCTATAAATTACAAATTAGTTTCACACAGGAAATTCAGTCTAGTGAAAGGTCTGATGTGACAAACTTGCAGATAGCGCAGGAGGAAAATATCACACTGAAGGAAGAAGTTAGCCAAGAAGGGAAGGAAACGAGGATAGTGCAACAAAAATTGTAAGATATGGAGAGGCACATTAGCACAGTATTCCAAACCATCCCAAACAACGCAGATTTAGAGGGAGTATCTTCTGAAGAGAAGATGAGGAAAATAATGTAGGCCTTGGAGTAGTAAAAGGACCAGATAAAGGAGCTGGAGGATTGCGCAATAGCCATTACACCTCCAGAAGTCAGAGAGCAGTGAGAAAAAGATGCCATAGAACTTGTAGAAAATATAGCGCAGGCTATCCAAAGGATGACACTACTACATATGGGCAGATTATTCCACGAAAATTTTCCACGCTTCAACTAGTTTCATATTTTTTTTAAATAGGACAGGATTTTTGTCGATATTGCCATGAAAGTTCATCGCAATATCGACGAAAATCTTATTTAAATTTAGTCTGGATTTTCATCACTATAGTGACTAACTTTTGTGGCAATAGCGACGCAAATTTTGCCTATCTCATTAGTCGGTGTTAATGGCTAGTTGACTATTTTATCTATATATACGTGACTTTAAGAGACTTTGCGACACAATTGCTATATTTGCGACATTGTTCTTGGCTTTTGTTTGAGCTGTTTATTTTTTCCGTCACCCACCAGTTGAACAAATCCAATTCTCAATCTACATAGCTCGGATTTTGAACTTGCAAGGTTAGTATGTTATTTTTTATTGATGTACTCATTTA
>ML804701.1:8587-51975 GCA_009831015.1 Picea engelmannii
CCTTCTTTTGTCTTTTTAGAGTAGAGGTGTACAAGTATGAAAGAGCACCTTGTAAAGTCACTCTATGTTATTTGTGTCCCACATGTACACATAGACACATGTGCAATGAACTTTGACACTTAGATAGCAGTGCACCATGCATTATTTTGGTTAATTTTTTTAACTATATATTTTTAAATGAAAGGTTTTAAAAAAGTTTAAATTTTGTGAAATTTAAATGTTTTTATTTTCAAGTAACATGCATTTTACATTAAAAATTTATATTAGAGTGTTTGAGGTATTTTACATGATTTTATTTATATATAATGATTTTAATACATGTTGAGGTCTTGAAATTGTATCAATAAAGGTTAGATAAATAACTTTAAGTATTGTAAATTTTTTCTTATTTCAATTATTTTTTGACATTGATACAAAAAATTACATATTTTTACATTACTTATCACTTATTACGATTTAATTTCACACATTATTCATCTCAAATCATGATATAAAAGACTTATGATACCACCTTATATACTTTTGACTTATCCATCACAATTTCACTTTCACAATCTATTGATGTTTGTAGCATTGAACATGTATTTCCACATAGGTCTAAGTGTCTAGACATGTGGAAGTCGTCCAAAGCGTTCTACCTTGAGACTTTATTTAAAGGAATATTAAAATAAAGTGCTTTTATTATTAAGTTTAGTTTTTATTTAAGGAAGTGCTTTAATTAGCATTAATGAATTAAATAATAGCCATTAATCTCAAGTGAGGTGAGAAGTAATCTCAACTGTTAATCACTTTGGAGATTAGGGTTAGGTCATAACTCAATCGTATAAAAGCAAGGCTAGGGTGAAGGAAGAAGACACATGATATAGTTGATACAGAGAGAGTTGGATCACAAAGGACTGTGATTCAAAGAGATTTCAGATAGGTGGAGAAGGACTTCCATCTAGAGATATAGGCTAAAGGAAGATAGAGAGAAAGTGTGCAATAGAAGGATCAACCGTCAAGGATAGCGCATATATTCTGGTACAAGTTGTGTAGTAAGTGCGAGTTTCATGGTAGAGGTCACACATATAGTGCATGTATTTTTCTATAGGCCATGTGGAACAATGCGAGTATCAGTGTAAAAGTCGCACCATCTCCATACATTATCGTACAACAATTTTGGAAACAGATCAACTTGTTAGGTTTTGATGTTCTTTGTCTCTTTTTTCATTGGGCCATTTTCCTGGTAAGGGAGCCCTTGTAAGATTTGAAGTTATTTGAATGATAAGCTTAGTTGATGGGAAAAATATCTTTGTGTTGTGGTTGAGATTTTTGGTTTCCAGTATTGCTTTTGCTATCTTTATTTGAGTTGAATATTCCAACAATGTATTTTTTGTTTTGTGAGTTGTTAACTTGATTTACAACAAATAAATCACTAGATAACAAGTTACCTAGGTGTCAGAGTAAGGATTTCAACATGGTATTAGATAAATTGCTCTCAGAGGAAGCTAGATCTTAGATCCATAATCAACATGCATAATTGAAGGACAAATTTCAAGGAAACAACTATACTGCAATCGGATTGGGTCGCTGAGGACAACGCAAGTATTCTGGTACAGGTCGTGCATACATCGCGAGTATTCTATTACAGGTTGCGTGGTAACAACGCATGTATCAATATACATGTAGTGCAGAACAACATGAGTATCAACAAATAGGTAGGGTAGAACAACATGAGTATTAGCATACAGGTTGCGCGGTTAGCACAGGTAAGCACTGACAAAGGTCGTACATGTCAATACATGGGAATTTTTAGCAGTAGGCTATTTCCAGGGTATTTTATTAGGTTTAAGGGATGGCATCAACACCTCTGAGAGTTGAATATAGATTGGATGAAGCATCCAACTTCCTATTTTGGAAAGAAAGAGTGACTTTGGCATTAAAAGAGTGTGACCTTTGGGAGTTAATGGACAATGTAGTTGCTCCACCGACAAATCCGACTTCTTTGGTAGCTCATGAGAAGAAGGAGATCAAATCCAAGAGGGTTATCTTAGATTTAGTGAAGGATCATCTAATTTCTCACTTATATGAGAAGAATACGACCAAAGAGAAGTTTGATGCCTTGTTAGGTTTATTCCAGAGCACTGACATGAATATGAAGATGGTTTTAAGAAATAAAATGAGATATGTGTAGATGTCTATATTTGACAATGTTACCAGCTATTTCATGAGGATCACTCAGGTACATGATCAACTTGTCACCATAGGGGAGAAAATAAAAGATGTAGAGCTTGTACATGTGGCATTGAATGGTCTTCCCAAGTCTTGGGAACCATTTTTCAATTGAGTATGTGCTTAGGAACATCTCCCATATTGATAGATACTTTGGGATGATTGCATCCAGGAAGAGACTGGGGAGGATTCCAAGAGTAACAATTAGGGAAGTAGTGATCAAAACTTGGCTCTTGTCAGTAAGACAAATAAGGGAAAAGGAAATATTTCCAACAAGAAGGGTAACACTGATGGAGGATCATCACATCCAAGGAAGAAGAAGGACTTGAGTAAGATCAAGTGCTTCTCATGTCATAAGTGTTAGTACCTAGACATACTACAACCTCTTACCCTTGATTTTTAGCCTATGTTATAAAAAAATCATTCCTATCTTCTCAATTCCAAAAAAACCCTTCTTTACCATACACATGTTTGTATCAAGTTCCTTATACACTTCTCTTTTATGATTTTTGGGTGTTTTTTGCTTTGCTTGAATTCGTTTTTATGTGCTTCTAGTAAGCTTGATTTGAATATTTGCATGGTTTGAGTGTGTCCCATTACAATTCCAGTCAAATTTTAAAATTTTCAAAAGTTTAAAAGAGAGGCTGAGTTGTTACAATAATGTTGCCATTCTTGTGGCGCCTAAACTCAACATTGTTTTTTGAACATGTTTTGGATATCAAAGATCATGTTATCTGTTAGAGGACCATGCAGAGATTCTTGCAACATTTATAAATATTTTTAAAAAATGATGATTCGACTCAGGATGATGATGTAATGAAAACGAGTTTGTACCTACCACTACATACATCAAACTCGGGTTTCATGCCATAATTTCGAGCATTAAAAATTATAATTTGATTGTGGTCTCACAACATTTTGCAACCAAAGAAGCCTCTTCATACCAATTGTCTGTGCAAGGATTTCTAAATCTCTATTCTCGAAACCCTAGCATTTGGGGTGAGACAAGGATTTGCAGTCAGATTAATGGCGCCCAAGAAAAGTGGTCAGGTTAGCCGTTTGGAACCAATAGGGGGCGAATTGCTGGAGGCATATCCTAAGATTATGTAGAAATTCATTGATGGAGGTTGCTTCAAATTTTGTTGTAATTTCCAGGGGTACCATGAGGAGGTGCCAATGTTGTTTGAAAAAAACTTTATCGGTTTTAAAAATCAGGTGGGGAATGTATTAATTTATTCTACAAAGCACTCGATAGGGGCAACATGTCACTTACCTATGCAGGGTGAAATATGGTGGAAGAAAAGTGAATTATCTGCAGATCTATGCAATCAATTTTTGGTCCCAAAACACCATGATCCTGACTGGAGTCAAGGGATCTCGAGTAAATGGATAAAGGGAGAATGGCGAGACGTTTTAAAAATGGTCCAGAGGTATATAATTGGTGAGGGAAGGTATTCTTGTGCTTACTCTTATCATATGATATTTTTTATGCATTTAAATGGAGATGTAGAGATGAGATTGCCCTTTTAGTTGCCGAAGAACTTGACCAAAATGGCCAAGAGGGTGTAGAATAATCTTGGAACTGATCATAAAAGTTTGTTTCATCAAGGTTTGATCAAGATGCCAGTCCTGTATGCATTGAGAGAGGTTCGAGTGTCCTGGAAACAATTATTGGTGTCTTTAGGGTTTGATGAACAAGATCCAAAACAAAAGAAACCCAAAGCTTCAACTAGGATAGGAAATACTTTAAGAAGCTTTGCAAAATTGGAGGAGGTCTCTCCTATATCTAGATGGACCAAATCAAGTAAAAGGAAACTTGAATTACAACAAGAGGAAGAAATCAAGATGGAGCCTGAATCCTTTTCTTCAAAACATGAGCTTACAGGTTTTGACAGGGTATATACAAAGATAATGGCTAAGCAGAGGATATAACAGTTGCAAGAAGTCAAATCTGATCCTGAAACAAAGACCGATGATGCACCTATTGAGAAAGCCCCACAAGTGAAATAGAGTAAAGGAAAGAAATACAAGAAGCTTGTAAACTATCTCAACAGGTCCAAAACAAGAGCTATAAACAAATCGAGACTTAACTCAAAGGATCTGTTTAAACCCTCTTTGAAAAAAGATAATATGATCATTTTAGATGATGATATCACAAAGGAAAATCATAATAAGACCAGAAAAGGGAAAAAGAAACAACCAATGCCAAAAATCAGATCTTCTGTCTCAGATGATAAGACCCCTCAAATCACCAAGCAAGAAAGGCTGAAATTCCATACATTGAGGGATATGCCAAAGATGACATGGTTTTACATGGAAAAAAGAGCACCTAATCTACTTGAGTCCGCAAAAAAAGATATTTTTGAGGAGAAACCTATAAAGGTATACAAGAAGGAAAGGAAACCTAGAAAGCCCGAATTATCTATTGACTTAAACATACCTGTACTAGAAGAAAATCAAGAAGAACATGCACTACAATTAAAGCAAGAAGAACTTGTGATACAAGAAAAACAAGAAGAACCCGTGATTGTGAATAAAGATGTGCTGACTCCTGAATATTATGAGGCCATTATTGAAAACCTGAGACAACAAAATCAAGACTTTTGATACAAAATTCCAGATTACAAACTAAAGTACAGAAACTAAAATAGAAAGCAAAGGAAACTCTTTGAATTCTTAAAGAAAATCTCTAAGGCTGCAACAAAACAATATTTTTGCAGGATGAGGAGTGAATGCAGGGTAGTTGAAGATTTGTCATGTAGATTTGATAACGTGGATAGATCCAACCGAGGATTAGAAATTAGTTCCTTTTTGAATTTCTTTACAAAAACAAATGCTAAAAACCAGCTTGTTAGTTTTCACAAGAGCATTTTCAGGGATTTGATCTTACTATGAGGATTTTCCTCCTAAAAATAATCTTTTGTTTTAGCCTCATGAAAATAGTTCAAATATAATGTCTATAGTCAAGGAATGTAATTAATAGGCCACTATGTTTTGGGATCTAGATCCACAAGTGGAACCTCTTCTGTTGTATAAAAGCAAGTTCATATTAAGAGGCAGAGGTTTGAGTTTGGTGGTGTTATAGGACATATTGACTTAAATTGTATACTGGGAATCTGCTACACTTTACATTGAATGGAAAAAACATTTTGATGGTTAGATTGTCTCATTCTTATGTTAAATTTCATCTCTTTACTTGAATGCATTTAAATCTTTGCAAAGCATTTGATTTTTTCTGTTTATGTTGAATACCAGTAAAGATTTTGTTGTTTTCTCAACTGTTACAAAATTTCTATTTAAGTACTTATTTCTTGTTTCTGAATGATATTTGGGAATTAATATTCTTCTATGTAAGTGAACAGATTGCAAACTTGCAACTTCTTTTTCTTTTGTTTAAATATCCTTATCTAGATGATCATAGTGATTATCATTAACTAAGTGAATGTGGTGGAAACCTCACTTTGTAACCAAAATCTTATGTTTCCTAATCCATCCACTCCTTGACCCATTAAACAACCTATGAACTCAAAAATACCTACAAACATAAACCATTGCAATAACTGAGTTTCCCTAGCTTTCTCTTAGCAATCAAGGACAACTTTAGGGACTAACATATTTTGGCGCCATTGTCGAGGATGGAGGAATGAATATATATTTACCTGGAAATAATGACATTGAGAAAGACTAGCTCTTGATGGTGAACAAGAGTTGGACACATAAATAGACTGCATATTTTTCACCTGGTGACCCCATTGCAGAAGTTCTCGCTCCTAAAAGAGAAGTGAAGGGACCAAATTATGAGCCTACCAAAGCCTCAATATCAACTTTATATTCAATAAAGAAACTGACCAGAGCCAACCTAGATCCTAAGCCAACCCCAATAGTATCAAATCCTGAAAAATTGTTAAGAAAATTGTTACATGTATGGGTTGACCCAGGTTCTACCTTAGTTCTCCAACAAAAACCTTTTCACCATTGTCCCTTCTGGTAAACCATAAGGATACACCGTGCACAAAGTGCACAACGCAATCTCACCCGAGATAGTTTATGGGTGACTACAGGACGCAGGTGTCTACAGTCATGGAAGGGAATGGGTTTGTTCTTCTTACTTCTATTTCTACTTAAACATGCATTCTATCATATTATTCATTAGATATACTATCTCATTCATTCATAATATTCATTCTGCCTACATATTCTAGTGTGCGCTATAATTAAAACCATTCGTTTACCTAACCATTTAACCATAATTGTAGAAATAACAAAACCATTCAGACACATTGCAACATAGGATTTTACCGTGGTTCACCCCCCCTCGGGGCTACACCCACAAAGATCTTCTTTTTATTTCTTCTTCTTCATCAAAATAATGTTGCACGCATTACATCATAGGATATGTATGGTGAGGTAGAACAGTGTCATACCAAGTGCCACAACTTGTGAGCTGACCCTCAGTTACATCAACTCCATTCGAGCTCCACAGCTCTCAACGATACAAAGACTCAAAACTCAAAAGGACTCTCCAAAAGTAAGTTCCCTCTCAAGGATACAAGGTATTATCAAGAAGGATGATATATGATCCTTCAATCTACCTCATACATCTTATTTATACTACAACATGGGTTAAACCCTTACATTACGACTCCAAAACCCTAACCCTAACATGGATAGGTTTGTCCACATATGCGTCGGATTTTCGGAAATCCTGCCGCGCACTACTTCCTTTTCCCTTTGTCGCACTGATCTTCCTTCTTTTTCGGCGTGATATGTTCCATTTGGTCCATTCTTCCTTTCTTACTGTGCTTATTCCCAAAAATTCCTACTCCAATAGGGATCCAATACTAAGCTATGGCTTGTCCCGAGCCACTCAGACTTAGTTCACTTGTTGCAATGCTACCTCCAGTGCATGAAACTTCTTTGCCAAATCTATCACTTTCTCCTTTGCTTGCGCACTCTTTGCTGCCAATATCTCCACATCCTATGCTATCATGTGCTCTTTAATCACTTCCCTTCTTTCTGCATGTTCATGTTCGATGCTGGATTTCTCCGTTTCCATTGTTGTTATCATTTGTTTTGCTTGTTCTTGTAGGGGCTCCAACCGAGCATGTTGTGCTTGTTTCTTTGCTTGTGATACCTTTACCTCTTCCTGCAGTTTTTTCATCTCCTGTGCAACCCTCAGTCTCAGGAATATGGCCATTTTCTTCTGCCTCTTCTTTAGGTCCTGAACTACAACGTTCAACTTTTCTTCTCTCTACTCCAGCTGCTGGATCCTTTCATCTTCTTCCAGGCTGGTCCAAATGTGTGCAGTCTTGTCATACAATTCAACAAATTCTTTTTCTTCCTGTGCTATGTTATCTATGTGCATAGTATCCCCTTGCTCTCTCAGTTCCCTCACTTCTGGGGGTGTGGTTGGAGTCCGTTTTTCTGTTAATTCTGCTATCTCTTGCTTATATTTCTCCATTTTCTGCGTAATATTTTGTATCTTTTCTTCTGCTGTAACCTCCAGTTCCTACGTGCAGTCTGGTATGCTGCTGTATACTTCTGCAAGTTTCTTCTCTAGTTTATTTGCACGCTATTTCTCCTCCTCTTTCTCCATTTTTATTTTCTCACAAGTTACTTGCATTATCTCCTTAAGCTCCCTATTGATCTCTAGGTTGGTGGCATCTGCCCTAGCACTAGACTGGACCTCCTACATCACGTTCTCATGTAACCCATATAACACCTTTGTGGGTATGTGTGCCAACACCAATTCAAGATGTTCTATGTCTTTAACCTGTTTCTGCATTGTGTTCTCATCTACTTCCAACATTTCGTGTGTGACCTTGAACATGTCACTGCTCTTTACTACTGTCTGCACCGTCTCTTCCTGTTCTTTCTGTCATGGTGCTTCCTATGTTGTTTATTTTTATTGCACTGTAGGATGATGCATTATATTTGTCTACAGCCTCTGTAGAATGTCATGCACTTCTACTAACTTCTCCATAATTTCCTCTCTTTGTACTTCTGCTGCAAGTACTACATTCTCCCCTCTATCTTGGACTTTGTTTGTGACGAATTCTGCATTGTCTTCTCTGATAGTGAGTATTGGAGGATTCTTGTGGTACTTCATTTTCTTTCTTATTTCTCCCTCTTATGTTCCAGTCCTCTTCTTGGTTAGGGTTGATGTATGCGCCTCCGTTTTCTTCTTTTCTGTTTGGTTCTCCTGTGCCTCCTTTTACAAGAGATATCTTCCTTTACCTTCTCTCCATTGCCTTTCATGTCTGCCCCTCATACGATGTCTTTCTTCCTTTTCTTCTTGGCTGCTGTGCTACTCCCTGAGGTTTGATTGTGCTCTGCAAACTTCCTTGTATTGTCTGCTGGACCGTTTATCTTCCTTGATGGACCTGCTTTTGCTTGTTCCTTAGGCTTTTCCCCTTGCTTCTGTGTTATTGGAACTTTCCACTATAGATGCCAGTGCTTCACTATCCATTCTACTTCCTCCCACATTGTGCAATACCTCATTTCCATCCACTTATTCTTTAGATATATTTTGGCCTAAATCCACATGTGGTGTCTTGAAGCCTTAAAGTTGGAAATTCCTTCATTTTCCTTGACTAATTCGATCGAGATTCTCCACATGTTAGTTGTCTTCTGCGGCATATCTTCTCAAAACATTGAAAATACTGCGTAGTTTGCTTGTTGGTTCTTAGTGTCTTTTCCTTGCCATAAGGTTGTATACCGCGCTGTAAAGCATTTCCCTCTTATGTACATAAAGGTTGTGAATTTGGGTTCCTTCCAATGTACCAATGCTACCAATATCAATAGCCAAGAGTAATGGAATTCTGTCCCATTATCCTTTGCATCCCTGCAGTCTATAAAACATTGGTTTAGTAAATAGGGAGCCCAACTGAATACTACACCCTATGTGCATTACACAACTGCTTCTATGATTCCTGCTGGGGTCTCTTCCTTTTTACACTTCCTTAAGAGTTTACATGCCATAAGATTTGTGGAATACCTCGTCGCAGGGTCGTTGATGTACTTTATCACTATGCCCATGTTTCCCCTATTTATCCCGAACTGCACTTTAACATCTTCTGCAATCTCCTTGTCCCTTTCTTTGTTCTCCAAGTAATCCTATGGTTTTACGCCGCTGGTTGGGAACACTGTGATTTTTTCTATGAGGTATACATATATATGGACCAGCCTATCCATCCATAGGATACCTCCATGTACCCTCACCAACAATTGTTTCACACAGTGGCCCACATTCTTACTGTGCCCGAAATGCGGTATTTCCAACAAGTTCATAATACCTGAATTGTATAATCCTGTGATCCACTACGTGGTCTCCAAAATTGGTTTTCTTGAGGGTCTTGCCTCCTCCTTGTTTTCTAAATAGATTTCCTATGCAAGGTCAGGAAAATTTGTTGTGTCTGTTACATCATGATCCACATACTTCAATCTTTCCACTTTTCCTAGCATGTCTTCAACCACAACTATGATGTCTGGAATGTGAGATAAGATGATCTCCACTCAGTTTTGTATGCTTGGAGTGTCTGGTGTTTTCCTTTTCTGGACTATCACTGCTTTTTATTCAACAAGTTCTTCCTCAACTTCTTCTTCTTCTTTGCCCTCTATTTATTGTTGGCCTATATCGTCTTTGACCAATACTTCCTCACTCTATTTTTCCATATCCTATGCTCCTGTAGAGTATTTTGAATTGAGGTTTGCCTCACCGTTAGGGTTTTCTGATTTTTGCTGTCTTGCACTCTCATCCCCTTCCATCTATTATGCAACTAATTTTTCTTCGTCTACCCTTGTTGGACTGATCAATTCAATACCTATGGTGGGAACATCATCCACATCGACCACTTCGGTCATTTCTTCTAGTGGTCTGTTACTACTATGGGTCCTTCACATGAACTTGCTTGGTTGTCTGAACTTTGGTGGTGCCATATTCTTAACTTTAGGAAAAATCGACTGTAGATCTCGGCTAGGTACTTCAAAAAGTATCGGTTACTCACACTTTGTTTGCTCAGTCGCTCAAAAATCACAAGTGTTTTGCATTTTCTCGATTGTTCCATTTTTATAGACTCTGTCATTAATGCTCTAACACATCCTTTCTTTTTTAGTCATTCTTCGTCCCATTGAGCGATGTTTATTTTCCTTGCGCGCAATCTTCTGAATTTTGTCACACCAATTTTCTGTCTGTTGTGTGCTGTCATTCCCAATTATATGTCTATCACTTATTCTTCTAACTACTTCATTTTGGCCTTTTCTTCATTTTTTCTACTTTTCTCTTCCTTTTTCTTCTTTTAACTCCTACTATTTACAATATGTACATGTTTTCTTGCTGTGCTGCAACTACTGAGAGTTAGTGAGTCAACTGTCCCTATACAGTTTTAATCGACTACCATTCATCAGTCCTTTAACTTTCTTGCCTACTAAGTCTTATGAGGAAGCTTCAACGAAACAAGTGTGGAAGGATGTTATGATGATGTGTGGTAAGTGGTTCCGGAGAGAAGTCAGTGGTGACTTCCAAGTGGATCTACAAGATCAAGTATGTTGAAAATGGAAGGATAGAGAAGTACAAAGTGAGATTTGTGGCTAGAAGATTCTCCCATAAATAAGGAGAATATTATGACAAGACAATTTCTCTAGTAGCTATAAGAAGTGTACATAGAGTAGCCACAAGATACATGAGAAGGAGTCTCATGTCTACAAATTGAAGAAATCTTTGTACGAGCATAAGTAGGCACCCAAGGCATGGTATGCCAGAACATACAATTATTTGATGAGCTTGGGGATGGTTTCCCCTTAATATTGGATGACCTGTTTTTTACAGGGTATGACAAGGTCACAGATGGGTGCAAGAGGGAACTCACTTCAGAGTTCAAAATGAAGGATCTGTATTTGATGGGACTAGAGGTGTAGCAGAGGCCAGATGAGATTTTCCTTAGCCAAGGAAAATATACAATTGAGATCCTGTAGAGATTTGGGATGATGGACTGCAAGTCCATGGCCACACCTTTGGTTACAAATTTGAATCTCTTGAGCAATTCATCTTCATATTTGGTCGATACCACTATGTAAAGACAATTGATCGGATCCTTGATGTACCTGGTTAAAACCAGGCCGAACACATGCTTTGCAGTGAACATCTTGAGTCAGTACATGGTTGAGCCTGGACATGTACATTAGATAGCAACAAATCATGTGTTGAGGTACCTGCATGGTACAATTGGATATGGACTTAGTTATGTCTCAGATGGTGCGATAAAGCTGTAGGGTTATACAGACTTTGATTGGGAGGAGAGTGCACTGGACAAAAAAACACATCAGTATGTTGCTTCAGTTTGGGATCAGGTATGATCTCATGGTTGAGTAGAAAATATACATCAGTGGCACTCATTACAATAGAGGTAGAGTATATTGCAGGTAGTGTTGCAAGCCGTGAAGCAGTGTGGCTTCAGAAGTTTCTTGGAGGTTTATTTGATCTAGAGTTGGAACCAACTTTGATACATTTTGATAATCAAAGTTGTGTGAAGCTTTCAAAGAATCCAATATTTCATGACAATTAAAAGAACATAGAGATCACATACCATTACATCCAAGACATGGTGCAGAGATGAGTTGTGGTGCTCCGGTATATATCCACAGATGAGTAGATAGCATACATTCTCACCAAGCCTCTATATAAAGTGAAGTATGAGTACTTCATAGACAAGCTTGGCGTGATGCAGAATGTCCATCCTCGTTGAGAGGGAGGTGTGATGTTTCTCCTTGAGTCGGATTTCCCATTTGGCAAAGGGTTTCCTAGATCAATGATGTGAGGTGACTGAGGAAGTAATGCACATATAGGTACAAGTATTTCCTACACCATGTGAGGTGGCTAGGTGTGAATAATACTTGTAGCATGGTCTTGGACCATGGAATATCCCTAGGGATATGGTTGTAGTATTTCCCAGTGGATGGGTGTGAATAATACTACTAGGAGAGGAGAAACATCACAACATAGTCATGAAGACTATGGTAGTAGTTGTGTACTACTGGACAATATGGTAGTAGCTGTGTGCTACTAGTTGATTGCTACATAGTCATGGAGACTACTAGACTTCATGGGAGTAAATATGTGCTACCGGTTGATTGCATCATAGTTGTGGAGATTATGGAAGAATATTTGAGCTACTGATGGCATGGTAATAGCTGTGTGCTACTAGTTGATTGCATGGTAGTCATTGGACTACTAGAAAAATACATCATGGAAGAATACCTCACTAGCTAAGAGGGAGTGTTGATGTTTTGGTAGTTGCAAGAGGTAATCCATCCTAGAAAATTTTTCTTAGAGAAGAATAAGATTGCAAGAAGTCAAAGGAATACCATTGAACAATTGAAGAACAACTCGGAAAGGAATAAAGTGAAATAGAAGACTACAAAAGAGATGTCATCCCACAGGAAATAATAATAAAGTGGAAATATAAATTCCAAGAAGAGAAGTCGGTCCACAAAAATAATAAAGTAAATTTGAAGACCCAAAATAAGAAGTCAGCCCCAGATAGGTGCCCAAATTAGTATAAATACAAGTATGGGTTATTTAATTTGTACATACACACAATTCTCCTTCTACAATGCGCACTAGGTAGTTGCAGTTGCAGTTGCAACAATTTCGCTATTTCTGGTTTCTGGTTCTCTTGAAGAGTGCCTCCCACTCGGGGAAGGATATTCTTGGTGACTATTTGTGTTTTATCTTTTGTGCTACCTATGGAAGAGTTGCACTAAGTTTGTATGGTAATTCCTAGTTTCTTCGTTTATCTCAGGGGTGATTAGTTTCCAATAATTGATTGATTATGTCACTCCTTCAAAGGGTCAGCTATAGATCATTTTACTTGAGCGATTTGCATTTAAAGGTAAAGATGAAGTCTTATAGGCTTGAATCCAGAGTGAATAAAACCTCTTTAGTTTTCCTTATGTGTTATATGTCATGTTTGCATTTAATATCCTATGTGTGGAAATTCATGGAAAAACAACATAAGAACATAATACACATAATGGATATGACACTTCCATTGATAACAAAGTTCATTCAATGTGGGCTACATCTCTGGTTCATGCTCCAAAGCTTGACCGCTTTATTCTCCTCGCTGTAATGATGTCTCTCCTTTACAAGTTGTAAGACCAAAGTCCCTTTTTGGTGACGACAACAAGTGATCGAAATGTTATTAGGAATGTATACAATCTTCACAAGTTCTCATGCTCATGAGGTATCCATGATGTTGACATGGACATCATTCCCACATACTCAATACATAAAAAGAGGAAGAATAAAAATGACCCCCATCATCATGGATCCATAGAGTGCCTTAGATCTGCTGCTTAGATCCAAGCATATATGCAACCCATACAAAAATCCCAAAAATACGAGATTTAGAACTGTTTCGTTGGCCACTTATCATGCAAGTGCTACAATTCCTTTGCCACATGTAACTGATTGGTTTTATGTGGAAGAAGAGAAGAAAATAAGATATAGAAGGAATATGCTAATCTTGCTGCCTTGCTGCAGCCTCTCCATGCTCTTTCAGACCTGTAAAAAGCATGCTATGATGCAACATTTAATGACAAAACAACATAATGAAAAACATGCTTACATTGGCTTATCTAGAACTTAGATTGCTGATCTGAAGCTCTGCTACAAAAAAATACCTCACCATTAGATTCGCGTCGTCGAACTACCTAAAAATGAGTGTCAAATCTTCTCCATTGGACACAGGCACCTTCAAGCCTCCTCTGGGCCTTTGTCTCGATTTATGTGCAATTCCTTGCATTTAATACTCCGTACTCTGCATTGGAAAACATGCCCAATACAAACCTGGGTAGACTGACGTGCTCCTACTCCCCGTGTATTAGCGAAAAACTGTTTTTAAATAACATCCTCGGTGGATGTTCCAACCGGGCCATTGACCGAGTTGGTTGGTGCACATTTGTTAAGGCATGTAGGTAGGGGGAGGTCCCGGGGTCGAGCCCGTGGGCCTTCCCATTTTAGACTTATGTTTATAGCTATTATATTCTATTTGGCGGTGGGTCTATATTTGGCGGAACTGCTTGATATAGCGGGACCTCTGCTAGATTTGGCGGGGTCCGTTATATTCTATTTTTTTTTAAATCCGGTCACATGCCCTCATTGGGAATTTCGAGGGTGCCACGTGGCACCCTCTGATTAGGCCACATGGCACCCAACTATTGTCCCATTTCTGTCCAGTAACCTGCAATGCAAGCATGACGTCACTTCCCTATTGTCTCAGTCATACACCACCATGTGGTGCTTCTGGAGGAAGCCACCTATCTGTACAGATGCCACATCATCTGTACACACTGCCACCTCGGCTGCCACATCAACCCACAACGTCACTTCATGGACTGCCACATCATCCTGCCACGTCATTGTACGAACTACCACATCACCCTTCCATGTCACTGTACGGACTACCATGTCACCCTACCACATCACTGTACGGACTGTATTGATTGCCACGTGGAACGATCCGATTGGTCCACGGATCTGCCCGAAAATGCCAAAACTAGGTGACACGTGGTAACCTTTGGTGTTTCCACATCATCATGCTAATGTCAACATGCCATGTGTCACCTTCCTTCTCCTGCCACATGTGTTGTATGAATGATGACATCATCTGTACGAATGATGACTCATCCCATGCTGACTGGGCTAGGTTGACCAAACTTTGATCGCGAATATCTTTCGATTCGTAACTCTGTTTGACAAGCTATTTGTGCCATTGGAAAGATTGCGACGCACTCTTTGTGACCATGTCATTGTCACTGATTTTTGGGAACTTTGAAGTTTTTTTCCCTTTCTCTATCTACTGAGGCCATTTTGAGCCTCTTGGGACACTTCTAAAACTTCCGTGATGTTCCCTAGATCCATCTGGATCATGCCTCCCAACTGAAAGAACTTTTGGTCCCCAAAAGTCTTTATATTACAAGTTTCTTGTCCACTTGATTTACAATAAGAAATCGATACCCAAACTACCTCACAAGGCCTAACAATATCATCATGTGCCATAAAAGGAGTGATATTAACAATTATCACTTTTACATAATACCCTTCTATGGGGTCTGAATCGCAACATGTGATTTACAAAGATGGTCACTCTCGACTAAATCAAGGATTTTCCCCATTCATTTAGCCATTATGCCGAACATGTCCTCTTTACTGAGCTGTCCTTCCTCTGGTAGTTGGTTTTCTCTTGGTGGCGGATTTCCCTGCAGCACTGCCTGACTGGCTGTCTCCCTCAGAGGTGTCTGTCTGGTCTTCTTGTTCCTCTTTGGGCGTAGATATGGATGTAAGGCCCAACAAGTTTCCTCATGATGTCCGTCTATGCTATAGTGGCTGCAGTAGACCTTCTCCTTTAGAGGTGCATTTCCCCTGCTCTTTTCCGTGTGTGGAAAGAAATCTACTATCCTCATCTTTCTCCTGGTTTCCATAACCTTCCTGCACAAGGATTTTCTCTTCCAACACTGGGATACTGTGTGGTTATTCAATCCACAAAAAGTGCATGCTCTTTGATGCCACAAGCTTTGTTTTATATTATTAACATGCTTATGGCATTTTAGAGTTTTGATATTTCTTATACCTCAGTGAGTTTCCTCTGAATTCAGACTGGCAAGAAGAGTTGGTCTCAACTCATTCATTGTGATTCTCATCTTTCCCTGGAGATGTCTTGAATCCTCGATCATGAGAAGCGATTCTCTCGGCCTGCACTGAATCAATTTCATCTCTTGATGATTTGCTGACCTCTGGAGTCACAGTGACTGTCCTGGGGTCTTCTGCTTGTATGGTTTTGGAACTTTCTCCAACATCCTTTGGGACATAGATTATCTCGACATATTGAGGCCAAACCACTGCCTCGATGGGATCCACAATACCATGGCCATTGGCTCCAAGGCCTCCTCCTTTGTATCCCATTTTTCTCATCAACTTTAAGCTGATGCAAGAAGTATACTGTTCAAGGATTTCAAAAGGGTCATCAACATTAATCAAGAAAGGAACTACACATGGTTTATTTATCTCCATCTCAAACTGGGACTCTTGGTCTACTTCTTGAGATGTTTCCAGTTGTTCCTGGTGAGAAGGATCAATGGAAGATGCTTCTAGGAATCCTCCTTGGTTTCTGGATGCCTGTAGGTCATCTTCATTTGCTTGACAAAGTGTGCATGCATTTGCACTGTCATGCTCTCTCCCATAACTGGTGAAGTTGCCATGGTCACAATATCGTCTTATCACCATCCCATTCATAGAGCCTTCCCCTGTCTGCATCTTCATGGCTTGCAACTGCTCTTGCAACTGATCCAGAATCGGATCTAGGAGGCTTCCCAGGTCCATAAAAGGCTCAAAAATGAAATTTCTCGGAATCAGATGAAACCAATTCCATTGCGACCGGCTCGTCACGCTGATTTCGACCATATATTTTATTTCTCAAACGAGTACTGTATGCAAAATTTATTGCACGCTGATCTTTTCCCCAAATAGCTAAAAATGTCAACATGTCAACTGGCAAAAGTCAATGATGATGTCAGCATGACATCCTGCTGACGTCATCGTGCTGACATCAGCAAAGTGACATGTGGTAGCAGGGTGACTAGGCAGTGACAGGGACCAATACAACATTGACAAGTGGAAATTGAGGACCAATGAAAGGGTGCCACGTGGCACCCCATCACTAGTTTGAATGGAAATTTTTTATGGAGCTCATGGGTCTCGACCCTGCGACTTATTGGAGGAGGCAAGTGCTTTGGTAAAGGTGTATTGACCAACATGCCATATTGGAGCTTGAGTTTTAAAATCCCACTTTATAATATATATTGCAATGTAAATATATGGAGGGAGGAAGGGGGCTGGGGCTAAGCCCCAGCCCACGGTTCATTTGTTATTATATGACCACAGTAAAGGGGAAGGTGCCAGAGCATAACCACCAACATGCAGTTGTATCACCTATCCACCATTCATTTCGGAGGCCGTGACCATGACCCAAGGCTTATGGTTAGGGTGTGGTCCCATCATTTAATGCCATATGACCTATATTTTCGAAAAAGGGGCCAAGGTGCAACCCTTTGGGCTGGCGCTTGGCCACCTAAGTGCCATGTGACCTCATTTTAGAGCGTGCTCCCAGCCCTAGGGGATATTTTTGAACTTTGGTTGCAGAAGTGGGTTTTTGACCATATTATAGTGAATTTTTGTTGATTTTATGCATTTTAATGGAGATTTTTGCCCATTTTTGGGGGATATTGGGCTCTTTTTGAGGACAGATTTTGGGAGGAAGTTGGGGAATGATAACCAAATTTAGATATATATAAAACAGGTCTTCTTGAGGCCATGAAGGACATTCAGAGTAGAGTTACACTGAATCAAAGCCAAGACGAAGCCATTTTTATGCAAGGAAGTTGTTGAGGAGCGCATCTTTGCAGGCCATTTCTAGGAGCTCCGTTCATCCATTTTGAGTGTCGTTTCTTCTATTGGGTTATAGAAATCTGGGAGAACAAGACCAGATCAGTATTGTATCCCTATGGAACTGCTGTGATGTACGTATTGAGCTTTGAACATAAATAAATAAGCCTCACCCACTAAGAAAAAAGGCCCAGAGACGTAGGCGAGATTGCTGAACTCCGTTATCACTTATCTTGTTATGGTTTTCTGTTCTTCATGCTATTGTTCAGATCTGTATATTTCTTTATGGTTGTGATATATTATCATATATTCTTTCTCTTTCATTAAGCTTCTCGACTGGTTAATAAACACATGCATAATAACTCAACCACAATCATTTAAAATATTTTTTCGAATCAAGTGGTATCAGAGCTAGTTGACATTTGGATTTGAGTTTTGCATGTTAACCAGGGAAAGGCTACAGTGTGGTGAAGGTGAGATTTTTGAATATAATCCATTAATTGGATTGAGAAAGAGAGCTTCTCACACCGAGAATATGGCATCGGAAGAGGGACTTTCTCAGGATGAGAAAGAGTTTCAAAAAACCTTCTTTGCCATGTCGGAGATGATGAAAGTTTTGTACGAGGATTTCTTTGAACGTAAGAAACCAAATCTGGGTGAATCTTCAAAGGGAAAAAGTGAAGAGGGAGAGGATCCTCCTCAGATTCCTCCTTCACCTCCCTCATCACCTCCTTCTTCTTCAAGTTCAAGTTCTAAATCCAATGCAAAGAAACATGCTCATAAACATGAGAATGAAATGCCATTGTTAAAACTTGATGTTAAATTTGAGTTACCCATATATGATGGTGAAGTTAATGAAGAGAGACTTGACAATTGGGTCAGGAAGATGGAGGTTCACTGCAGTGTGCAACAGATCAAGTATGAGGCCACACAAATCAAATTGGCATCTTTGAGACTTGTAGGTACAACTCTCATCTGGTGGCAAAGCAAGTTGCAAAACGGAATGCAACAAGTGGGTAATGTATTTCCATCATGGCAAAGTTTCATTTCTGCACTTAGGAAACAATTCTATCCTTTGGGTTATAAAGAAAAAGCATTAATCGAATGGCAATCTTTAAAACTAAGAAAAGGAGAAACAGTGCAAGAGTATACAGATGGCTTTTGAAAAATGGCATTGATGTTAGACATCCCTTTACATACACAAGAAACCATTATGAAGTATATAGGAGGTTTACCTGCACATATTAGAAACACTATATTCATGTTTGGACCCACTAACCTTGATCATGTTTCTGTTCAAGCGACATATATTGAAGTAGGGAAAGCATGTGTATCAGGGGAATTGTTTTTAAGAAAAGAGGACAAGAGGAAGTGGACAGGCAAAAAGGCAAGTTCAGTGGTGAGAAAGGAAGAGAAGCCCTCTTGTAAGAATTGCAAGAAAGAGGGGCATGATGAGGGCCGTTGTTGGCAGTTGCATCCTGAGAAGAGACCGAAGTGGTTCAAGGAAAGGAAAGGAAAGGGAAGCAAACTGTTGTAGTGACAACAAGACCCACAGACTTGGGATCAGATTCAGGTGACGAATCTAAGGTCTCATTGGTTGGTATGACAGGTAAAATTGGTGAAGGCATTGATTGTAGAAGTAACTTGTTTCATATAAGGAACATCATGTGACACACTAAAATAGACACATTAATCAACAGTGGATCTCAATCTAATCTAATCTCAGAAGAATTGGTTAAGCAATTGGGGTTAAAAACAAAAGTACCTCATAAGCCTTACACACTTAAATGGATAAGCAATCATTATCAAATGCACATAACAAAGCAGTGCACAATCAAATTTCAATTTCATCTAAGTATGTGGATGAGGTAACATGTGATGTAGTGCCATTAAGTGAATGTGGAATGGTCTTAGGTAGTCCATACTTATATGATCATAAGGCAATCTTCTATAAGACAAAGAATCAATATCAATTAACCAAAGCACGTCAAGATTATGTGGTTCATGCTCATCATGTTAAGGCAAATAAAACTCTTCAAACAATGGAATAATTAAAGAAGGCAGTGAAAGAAAACAACAAACCAATAATTGTTTCAAATGAAGTAATCGATCTTAAGCAAGAACATGAAATGATTGTTGAATGAAAAATCAATCACAATTTTCTTCAAGATAAGCTCATGTCGTGCAAATATTATAAGTATATCAACTCATTTGCAGTTGTATTTTTGATGCTATCATTAGTAATGTTGTCTACATGGATGATAGTGGCTTCAGTAAAATGTGGCAGGGTTCAAATGGCTAACAATATGCTATCAGTTGTCATGATTGTGTTACAGTTGATCTTGATGAGGTAGGTGCACATGATACAGTTCAGAGACAGAGGACACGCTGGGTGGCCTATCTCGAGCTTGTTGTCTAGTCAGTAAAATTTTTGGGACCAAAAGGTCCTTTAGTGGGGAGGTGTGATCCAGAATCGGATCCAGGAGGCTTCCCAGGTCCAAAAAAAGCTCAAAAATTAAAGTTCTCAGAATCAGATGAAACCAATTCCATTGCGACTAGCTCATCACGCTGATTCTGTCCATATATTTACTTTCTCAAATGGGCACTGTATGCCAAAGTTATTGCACACTTATAGTTTCCCCAAACATCGAAAACAATCAACAGGTCAACTGGAAAAAGTCAATGATGATGTCAGCATGACGTCCTGCTGATGTCATCATGATGACATCAACAAATTGACATGTGGCAGCAGAGGTAACAGGGTGACTGGATAGTGACAAGGACCAATAGAATGTTGACAAGTGGAAATTGAGGACCAATGAAAGGGTGCCACGTGGCACCCCATCACTAGTTTGAATGGAAATTTTTATGGAGCTCACGGGTTTCAAGCCCGCGACGTATTGGAGGAGGAAAGCACTTTGGTAAAGGTATATTGACCAACGCGCCACATTGGAGCTTGAGTTTAAAAAACCCACTTTATAGTATATATTGCAATAAAAATATATGGAGGGTGGAAGGGGGCTGGGGCTAAGCCCAGCTCACAGTTCATTTGTTATTATATGACCACAGTAAAGGGGTGGGTGCAAGAGCATAACCACCAATGTGTAGTTGTAGCACCTATCCACCATTCATTTCGGAGGCCGTGACCATGACCCAAGGCCCATGGTTAGGGCACAGTCCCATCATTTAATGCCATATGACCTATATTTTCAGAAAGGGGCAAGCGCGCAGCCCTTTGGGCTGGCGCTTGGCCACCTAAGTGCCATGTGACCTTATTTTAGAGCCCGTGCCCAGCCCTATGGGCTATTTTTGAACTTTGGTTGCATAAGTGGGTTTTTGACCATATTATAGTGGATTTTTGTTGATTTTGTGCCTATTAATGGAGAGTTTTGCCCATTTTTGGGGGATATTGGGCTCTTTTTGAGGCTAAATTTTGGGAGGAAGTTGGGGAATGATAAACAGCTTCACATGTATATAAAATAGGCCTTGTTGAGTCCATCAAGGATAGTCAGAGCAGAGTTATGTTGAAGCAAAGCCAAGCCGAAGCCATTTTTATGCAGGGAAGCTGTTGAGGAGCGCATCTTTGCGGGCCATTTGTGGGAGCTCCAGTCATCCGTTTTGAGTGCCGTTTCTTCTGTTGGGTTCTAGAGATCTAGGAGAACAAAACCAAATCAGTATTGTATCCATATGGAAATGCTGTGATGTACTTATTGAGCTTTGAACATAAATAAATAAGCCTCACCCACTATGACAAAGGCTTGGAGACGTAGGCGAGATTGCCGAACTCCGTTATCACTTCTCTTGTTATGGTTTGATGTTCTTCATGCTATTGTTCAGATCTGTGTATTTCTTTATGGCTGTGATATATTCTCATATCTTCTTCCTCTTTCATTAATCTTCCTTAATTAATAAACACATGCATAATAACTCAACACAAGTCATTTAAAAGATCTTTTCGGATCAACAACCTTTGGTTATCTTCCTTTGCAACATGAAACAATGCCTTCAATCCAACATTTTCTGCTTGAAGCATTTGGTTGAGCTCTTGAAGCTCATCGAACCACAAATGTTTCGATGATCTTGTCATCCTCAACTTCAACACCTACAATCGGTATCAAGCCTGCTTTGATACCATGATACCACATGATCTGAACCCAGGGGTGATTAGTTTCCAATAACTGATTGATTTTGTCACTCCTTCAAAGGGTTAGTTATAGATCATTTTACTTGAGCAATTTGTAATTAAAGGTAAAGTTGAAGTCTTATAGGCTTGAATCCAGAGTGAATAAAACCTCTTTAGTTTTCCTTATTTGTTATATGTCATGCTTGCATTTAATATCCTATGTGCGACAATTCATGGAAACACAACACAAGAACATAATACACATAATGGATATGACACTTCCCTTGATAAATAAGTTCACCTGATGTGGGCTACGTCTTTGGGTCATGCTCCAAAGCTTGACCTCTTTATTCTCCTTGCTTTAATGATGTCTCTCCTTTACAAGTTGTAAGACCAAAGTCCCTTTCCGGTGATGACAACAAGAGATCAGGATGTGATCAGGAATGTACACAAGATTCACAAGTTCTCATGCTCATGAGGCATCCATGATGCTGGCATGGACATCATTCCCACATACTCAATACATAAAAAGAGGAAGAATAGAATATGACCCCCATCATCATGGAGCCATAGAGTGCCTTAGATATGCTGCTCAGATCCAAGCATATATGCAACCCATACAAAAATCTCAAAAATACAAGATTTAGAACTGATTCGTTGGCCACTTATCATGCAAGTGCCACAATTTCTCTGTCACATGTAACTGATTGGTTTTATGTGGAAGAAGAGAATAAAATAAGATATAGAAGGAATAGACTGATCTTGCTGCCTTGCTGTAGCCTCTCCATGCTCTCTCAGACCTGTAACAAGCATGCTATCCTGCAACATTTAATGACAAAACAACATAATGAAAATCATGCTTACATTGGCTTCTCTAGAACTTGGCTTGCTAATCTGAAGCTCTGCTACAAAAACATACCTCACCATTGGATTCATGTCACTGAATTACCTAAAAGCGAATGTCAAATTGTCTCCATCGGACACATACACCTTTAGGCCTCCTATGGACCCTTGTCTCAATTTGCATGTAATTCCTTGAATTTAATACTCCGTACTCTGTGTTAGAACTGAGAGTCACCCTTAGATTGTGGGAGGATAATCCCAATACCCATCAGAGTTTTTGGTGGATGTTTGGTTTATATGAGTGGAGGTCAATGGAAAAAACTCAATATATGAATGATGTTCAACATAGAACTGGATAAGAAATGTACAGGGAAGTGAGGGCCACAACTAACTTTAGTCAGTTAATTGAGTTTAAGTGTGAGTAGAGGGAAGACTTAGTGATAAAGGTGGACAAGACTACTATGGGCATCGGGCCTTCAAGAAACTTGGAGAAGAAAAAATCAGACTCAAGATCACTCTTAAGCTCAAGTTTCAGACACTGAAATATGTCCAAACAACACAATCACAACAACACAATGATAAAACCTACATCACCATGCAACTACAACAACTCGACTAGATCCTCTATTCCTGAGCCATTCAGTGTAAGAGGGAAAAATATCACAATGAAGATGACTAAAACTGGTCACGATACCATTGCAATCAAACCTACATTACAACAACATAACAACCCTCGACTGGATCCTCCATGCCCGAGTGTTTTAGCACACTTTTTACAAAGAGATGAAAAGAGGCTGAATTCTATTAATCTGAAAGTCTCAAATATTATACATAACCAGAGAATAGTTCTGGCATCAAAACATTACAAAATAGGGAGCTCTACTCAACCAGTTGACAACCTTAACAAAATATTAAAACTATTTATTTATACTCAGAACAATTCGCCACTACCAAGAGTGTGATCTGATCACTACATTCAAAGCTTTGCGTTAGCAAGTTCTTCTGTCAGACTGAATGTGAACCCCTTTGTCAGGCGCAAGCTCAAATCGACATGGGTTTTGCAGGAAAATCTGCCCACATGGGTACCACGGGCTGACGGTTTAGTCCCCACGGTCGAGCCTTCCATGCCTTCCATTTATGGAGTGAGTCGAGGTTTCAACCACCATCTCAATTTTAATTAACTGCCTTTCCTTGGAGATTAAATCGAGAGCTAATGCTCAGGGAGCAACCACGTACTTCTCTCAGATAAGATGCCATGTAAACATGCAATTGCAGGGCTGCTCAGAGGTGGTTTAGGTTCAGACTGCTTTTGGGCCCGCAATCCACTATGCTTCACCACATAGCACATTCCCTCTACCATGGTTTCCATTGCAGGGCCGCTCAAGAAAATTATCACCCGAGCATGTTGCGTCCCCACAATGAACTATGGCTGCATATCTAGTCCTGATCCGAGATCTGGATGCACCTGCTAGATTCATCGCTACCACCAAGTTTCTCCACCCGCCAACTTTGGAATCTGCCAAACTGTGCCCTTGGGGAGGGGAACACTAGTTTTGACGCTGAATAATAACACTTCAACGGATCAGATCTACCTCCTTCAAATCAATGATCGAGATTTTATTCGGGTCTCCAGACTCTGGGAAAATCGAATCTCAAACCTCCTCTGCCTTCAACCACTTTTACCCAGAGCCCTAGATTTGATGACGTGTGGCTCTCCTGAGATTCTTTCGGGTCTCTAGAATTTGACACTTCGGATATTCGGGACTCGGGGTCTTCTTTGCTCGCCAATTATGTGATGGGAGCTAACCCTTCCTCTTGGACCCGCTTTTCACATGACCATGGGCCCAATTCCTTGGCGCTTCGCGAGTTTGCATTGCGTGAAACTTGCACATTACTCCCAGCCAAACCTCCGATTCGTGAAATCGTGAATTTCTCGAATCTGATGCCACACGTCCCTTTGGATTGGACGACCCAGATCTACTTTGTATTTTGTGCTTTGTTGTATCTGTGCCATACCCCTAGCCAATTCCCCAAACTACAAACTCGTGAATCCATTGATCTACCACCACGCATCCTGCTGGATCAGACGACTCCCGCTGATTTCGGGTTTCAGGAGTTCGAGCCTTTGCTCTGGACACTGCACTTTGATGTTTCTTGTGTAGGCCACAAATTTAGACAACCTGCTACCCTTGACAACTATATGTGATAACATTTGGCTCTATAGGGGATGGCATGCTCTCTGCGATCTGCCAAGAACAAGTAGTTCCATTGGCCTTCTGTATTGGGCTATGGAGTCATGCTAAAAAAAAATCCTACTGAGGAAAACAGGGAAATGTGTACACACTACTCTACTAAAAAATGAAAACAAACACATGGGCTCCAGAAGGAGCTTATTTATGTACAATCCTATACTAATTGATTTTTACAAAACGCTAGGTAAAAGCAAACTTCCACCATATCCATTCAAGTAACTTCGTGAATGGAAGCTCTTTTACTCTGTCAGTGATCAATAATAGATAATGCAACCGTGACAGCAGAACGGCTACATCCTTTAGCTTCTCTCCAAAGGTTGAAGTTGAGATAAATTTGGGCGGCTCCAAGATATGAAGGAAATGCCACTCCAAGTTAACACTGACAGGCTCATATAATGAGTGGAAAACTCCAGAAAGTTTGTAACAGACAACTCGTTTTTCTCCACAGCTGCTCACACAGGTCTGAATATCTTTGGTAAGCGTAGGTGGGTGAACAATCGATGCAGGATGACTGGCCCCGGGTGATGGTTGCTCACTGACAGGCTCTGGACAGGAGATAAACTACCCCTCTGGCTCTTCCTCTTCTTCATGGCTTTCCCAAGGATCAGATTCATAATCATCATAAACAAGGCCTGTGGGAAAACGCTTTTATTCAATCTGCTGCTCAGTGACTTCTGGAGGCCAAGGATGGTTGATTTTCTCACAATATTTCTCTTTATTGACCAGAGCATAAGAATCTGTTGTATGTTCTTGGAAATCCTATATATCCATCTCAGAATCTAATTCATAGCTGTCATACACATGTTGGTTGGTGCCAGGTGAGATATGCTCATTTACAAGCTCTGAACATGAGATAAACTGCACATTTAGCTTCTCCCTTTCTCCTTCATGACTCTCCCAAGGATTAAATTCACAATCATAATAAACAAGAACCATGGGAGAGCACTTCTCTTCATCATCTTCACCGGGATATTCATCGTAAGTTGTTTGTTCTTGGCCAGTATCTGAAATCAATTCTTCGTCATAAGCAGGGCTGCAAAGAACCTCTGTTTTGAGGACCAAAATATAATCTGCATATACATAAGAGAAACAAGCACAATGTGCCTTCAATTCCTCTATTCTTTTAGAAAGTGATCATATCAGCTCCATCATCTCCTCTGGGGGATGTCCCTCATCCTCATAGCTTTCATTCAGAAAAGTCATATCTTGATCACTGTCCTCATATTCCTCACAACAATTATGACAAATAAACTCAAAGGAATAAAACTTTCGACAATTTCTATTGAAAGCTGCATGAAATTATCTCAGGGAGGAAATGCTAGTAGGAGGTAAGGAGTGATACCACTGATGAGCATCTCCTTCTAATGAGAACATGAACATATTCATTAATACATCTTCATGATGTATCTCCCATTGATGCATGAGTTCATGAAAATCATGGAGGTGCTGAGTAGCGTTGTCCTCTTTACGCTCTCTAAATATGGGCAAATAATCACTCCATTCATTTGGAGTAGGAACAACATTGGGAAAACCAGGAACAACAGAGAAATTAAAGGGAGCAAACCTTCGAGCCAAGATTTTTTCCATTTCGAACCAGTGGAGCCGCCAATTGATCCTTTAACCATGGAGTCACCAGGTGAATTCTATGCATAATGAGTGTGTCTGGTATTTGTTCACCATCAAAGACCATATCTGATCGTTGTGTTCTCCTGGGGGGCTATAGTTGTAGGCAACCACACTGCAAAAATGGAGTTTCCTCAGTGGAGTCACCAGGTGAAAGCGCAATATTCAAAGGTTCTGATGTTTGATGCACCTTCAGAATCAGAAGTTCATTATCGTTCTACCTAGGGAAAATATTCAATTCGTCCCTGAAAATGACGCCATGAATGTTAGCACTGAGAGTCACCCTCAGATTGTGGGAGGATAAGCCCAGTACCCATCAGAGTTTTTGGTAGATGTTTGGTTTATATGAGTGGAGGTCAATGGAAAAAACTCAATATATGAATGATGTTCAACACAAAACTGGACAAGAAATGTACAGGTAAGTGAGGGCCACAACTAACTTCAGTCAGTGAATTGAGTTTAAGTGTGAGCAGAGGGAAGAATTAGTGAGAAAGGTGGACAAGACTACTATGGGCATCAGGCCTTCAAGCAGCTTGGAGAAGAAAAACTCAGACTCAAGATCACTCTTAAGATCAAGTTTCAAACACTGAAATATGTCCAAACAACACAATCACAACAAAACAATGATCAAACCTACATCACCTTGCATCTACAACAACTTGACTGGATCCTCCATGCCCAAGCCATTCAGTGTAAGAGGGAAAAAGATCACAAGGAATCTGACTAAAACTGGTCACGATACTGCTGCAATCAAACCTACACTACAACAACATAACAACCCTCGACTGGATCCTCCATGCCTGAGTGTTTTAGCACAATTTTTACAAAGAGATGAAAAGAGGTCGACTTATATTAATCTGAAAGTCTCAAATCTTATACATAACCAAAGAACAGTTCTGGCATCAAAACATTACAAAATAGGGAGCTCTGCTCAATTGATTGAAAACCTTAACAAAATATTAAAACTATCTATTTATACTCAAAACAATTCGCCACTACAAGGAGTGTGATCTGATCACTACATTCAAAGATTTGTGTCAACGAGTTCTTCTGTCAGACTGAACATGCACCCCTCTGTCAGGCACAAGCTCATATCGACATGGGTTTTGCAGGAAAATATGCCCACAGGGGTACCACAGGCTAACGGTTCAGTCCCCACGACCGGGCCTTCCATGTCTTCCATTTATGGAGTGAGTCGAGGTTTCAACCACCAACTCAATTTTCATTAATTGCCTTTCCTTAGAGATTAAATCAAGAGCTAATGCTCCGGGAGCGGTCACGTACTGCTCTTGGATAAGATGCCATATAAGCATGTGAATGTAGGGCTTCTTGGAGGTGGTTTAGGTTACGACTACTTTTGGGCCCACAATCCACTATGCTTCGCCACGTAGCGCATTCCCTATACCATGGTTTCCATTGCGAGACTGCTCAAAAAAATTATCGCCCGAGCATGGTGCATCCCCGCAATGAACTGTGGCTGTAAATCTGGATGCACCTGCTAGATTCAGTGCCACCGCCAAGTTTCTCCACTCGCCAACTTTGGAATGCACCAAAATGTGCCTTGGGGGAAGGGAACACTAGTTTTGACGTTGAACAATAACACTTCAACGGATCAAATACACCTCCTTCAAATCAATGATCAATATTTTCTTCGGGTCTCCGGACTCTGGGAAAATCGAATCTCAAACCTCCTCTGCCTTCAGCTGCTTTTACCCAGAGCCATGGATCTGATGATGCGTGGCTCTCCTAAGATCGACGACTGAGCTGCTTTTGGGTCTCCAGACTTCGACGCTTCGTCTCTTCGGGACTCAGGGTCATCTTTGCTCGCCAGCTATGCGATGGGCGCTAACCCTTCCTCCTGGACCCACTTTTCACATGACCATGGGCCCAATTCCTGGGCGTAATGCAAGTTCGCGCTGCGCGAAATTTTCTCATTAATCCCAGCCAAACCTTCGATTCACAAAATCGTGAATTTATTGGATCTAATGCCACGTGTCCCTCTGGATTGGATGACCCAGATCTACTTCGCATTTTGTGCTTTGCTGTATCTGCGCCCTACCCCTAGCCAATTCCCCAAACTACAAATTCATGAGTCCGTTGATCTGCCGCCACGTGTCTTGCTAGATCGGACAGCTCCTGTTGATTTCACGTTTCAGGAGTTCAGGCCTTTGCTTTGGATGCTGCGCTTTGACGTTTCTTGTGCATGCCGTGAACTTGGACAACCTGCTGCCCTTGACAACTATATGTGATAACATTTGGCTCCACAGGGGATGGCATGCTCCTTGCGAGCTGCCAAGAACAAGTAGTTCCAGTCGCCTTCTGCATTGGGCTATGGAATCATGCTCAAAAAACATCTTACTAAGGAAAACATGAAAATGTGTACACACTACTCTACTAAAAAATGAAAACAAACACATGGGCTCCAGAAGGAGCTTATTTATGTACAATCCTATACTAACTGATTTTTACAAAACGCTAGGTGAAAGAAAACTTCCACCATAGCCATTCAATTAACTTCCTAACTGGAAGCTCTTTTACTCTGTTAGTGATCAATAGAAGATAATGCAATTGTGACAACAAAACAGATACATCCTTCAGCTTCTCTCCAAATTTTGAAGTTGAGATAAAGTTGGGTGGCTCAAAGATATGAAGGAAACGCCACTCCAAGTACTCGCTGACAGGCTAATAGAATGAGTGGAAAACTCCAAAAAGTTTGTAACAAACAACCCGTTCTACTCCATAGCTTCTCACACAAGGCTGAATATCTATGGTAAGTGCAGGTGGGTGAACAGTCGATGCAGGATGACTGGCCCCGTGCGGGGGTTTCTCATTGACATGATCTGGACAGGAGATAAACTACCCCTCTGGCTCTTCCTCTTCTTCATGGCTTTCCCAAGGATCAGATTCATAATCATCATAAACATGGCCCGTGGGAAAAATATTTTCTTCAATTTGCTGCTCAGGGAATTCTACAGGCCAAGGACGGTTGATTTCCTCACAATATTTCTCTTTATTGAATAGAGGACAAGACTCTGCTGTATGTTCTTGGAAATCTTGCATATCCAACTCAAAATCTGATTCATAGATGTCATACACAGGCTGGCTAGTGCCAGGTGAGATATGCTCATTTACAGGCTCTGAACAGGAGATAAACTGTGTATTTAGCTTCTCCCTGTCTCCTTCATCACTCTCCCAAGGATCAAATTCATAATCATAATAAACAGGAACCATGGGAGATCACCGCTCTTCATCATCTTCGCCGGGATAGTTGTTTGTTCTTGGCCAGTATCCGAAATCACTTCTTCTTCATAAGAAGGGCTGCCAAGAACCTATGTTTCGAGGACCATAATATCCTCTTCATATCCATAAGAGCAACAAGCATGATCTGCCTTCAATTCCTCTATTCTTGCAGAAAGTGATTGTATCAGCTCCATCAGCTCCTCCGGGGGATGTCCCTCATCCTTACAACTTTCATTTGAATTAGTCATATCTTGATCATTGTCCTCGTATTCCTCACAACAATTATGACAAATAAACTCAGAGGAATAAAAATTTCGACAATGTCTATTGAAAGCTGCATGAAATTCTCTCAGGGAGGAAATTCTAGCAGGAGCTAAGGAGTGATACCATTGATGAGCATCTCCTGCTAATGAGAACATGAACATCTTCATTAATATCTCTTCATGATGTATCTCCCACTGATGCATGAGTTCATGAAACTCATGGAGGTGTTGAACAAGGTTGTCCTCTTTACGCTCTCCAAATATGGGAAAATAATCACTCCATTCATTTGGAAAACCATGAACATTAGAGAAATTAAAGGGAGAAAATCTTCGAGTCAATATTTTTTCCATTTCGAACCAGTGGAGTCGCCAATCGATCCTTTAACCATGGAGTCGCTAGGTAATGATATGCATAATGAGTGTGTTTGGTCTTTCTTCACCATCAAAGACCATATTTGATCATTGTGTTCTCTCGGGGGGCTGTAGCTATAGGGAGCCACACTGCAACAGTGGAGTCGAGACAGTGGATTCGCCTGGTGCAAGCACAATCTTCAAAGGTTCTGATGTCTGATGCACCTTCAGAATCATAAGTTCGTTGTCGTTCTACCTAGGGAAAATCTTCAATTCATCCCTGGCAACGACGCCATGAATGTTAGCACTGAGAGTCACCCTCATATTGCGGGAGGATAATCCCAATACCCATCAGATTTTTTGGTGGATGTTTTGTTTATATGAGTGGAGGTCAATGGACAAAACTCAATATATGAATGATGTTCAACACAAAATTGGACAAGAAATGTACAGGGAAGTGAGGGCCACAACTAATTTCAATCAGTGAATTGAGTTTAAGTGTGAGCAGAGGGAAAAATTAGTGAGAAAGGTGGACAAGACTGCTATGGGCATCAGGCCTTCAAGCAGCTTGGAGAAGAAAAAACAGACTCAAGATCACTCTTAAGCTCAAG
This sequence comes from Picea engelmannii, assembly GCA_009831015.1. Taxonomy (NCBI): domain Eukaryota; kingdom Viridiplantae; phylum Streptophyta; class Pinopsida; order Pinales; family Pinaceae; genus Picea; species Picea engelmannii. The sequence goes on from ML804701.1 coordinate 39,547, forward strand.
TTTCAGACACTGAAATATGTCCAAACAACATAGTCACAGAAAAATAATGATCAAACCTACATCACCATGCAACTAAGACAAATAGACTAGATCCTCCATGCCCGAGCCATTCAATGTAAGAGCGAAAAAGATCACAAGGAAGATGACTAAAACTGGTCACGATACCACTGCAATCAAACCTACATTACAACAACATAACAACCCTCAACTGGATCCTCCATGCCCAAGTGTTTTAGCATACTTTTTACAAAGAGATGAAAAGAGGTTGAATTCTATTAATCTGAAAGTCTCAAATCTTATACATAACCAGAGAACAACTCTGGCATCAAAACATTACAAAATAGGGAGCTTTGCTCAACTAGTTGACAACCTTAACAAAATATTAAAACTATCTATTTATACTCATAACAATTCACCACTACCAGGAGTGTGATCTGATCACTACATTCAAAGCTTTCCGTCAGTGAGTTCTTCTATCAGACTAAACGTGCACCCCTCTGTCAGGCGCGAGCTTAGATCGGCATGGGTTTTGTAGGAAAATATACCCAAAGGGGTACCATTGGTTGATGGTTCAGTCCCCACGGCCGGGCCTTCCATTCCTTCCATTTATGGAGTGAGTCGAGGTTTCAAACACTAGCTCAATTTTCATTAACTGCCTTTCCTCAGAGATTAAATCGAGAGCTAATTCTCAGGGAGCGGCCACATACTTCTCTCGGATAAGATGCCATATAAACATGCGATTGTGGGGCCGCTCAGAGGTGGTTTAGGTTCAGACTGCTTTTGGGTCCGCAATCCACTATGCTTCGCCACATAGCACATTCCCTATACCACGGTTTCCATTGCGGGACCGCTCAAGAAAATTATAGCCTGAGCATGTTGCATCCCCACAGATCTGGTCGCGATCTGAGATCTGGATGCACCTGCTAGATTCAGTGCTACCACCAAGTTTCTCCACCCGCCAACTTTGGAATCCACCAAACTGTTCCCTAGGGGAGGGGAATGCTAGTTTTGACGCTGAACAATAACACTTCAACGGATCAGATCTACCTCCTTCAAATTAACGGTCAAGATTTTCTTCAAGTCTTTGGACTCCGAGAAAATTGAATCTCAAATCTCCTTTTCCTTCAACTACTTTTACCCAGAGCCCTGGATCTGATGATGCGTGGCTCTCTTGAGATTGATGACTGAGATGCTTTTGGATCTCCAGACTTCGGCGCTTTGGGTATTTGGGACTCAGGGTCATCTTTGCTCGCCAGCTATGTGATGGACGCTAACCCTTCCTCCTGGACTCACTTTTCACATGACCATGGGCTATGACCATGGGCCTAATTCTTGGGCACTTCACGAGTTTGCGCTGCACAAAACTTTCTCATTACTCCCAGCCAAACCTCCGATTCGCGAAATCACGAATTTCTCGGATCTGATGCCATGCGTCCCTCTGGATTGGATGACCCATATCTACTTTGCATTTCGTGCTTTGCTGTATTTGCACCCTGCCCCTAGCCAATTCCCCGAACTACGAACTCGTGAGTCCATTGATCTACCTCCATGTGTTCTACTGGATCAGATGACTCTTGTTGATTTCAGGTTTCGGGAGTTCGAGCCTTTGCTTTGGACGCTGCACTTTGACGTTTCTTCTGCATGTCGTGAACTTGGACAACCTGCTTCCCTTGAAAAATATATGTGATAACAATCTACATTGGAAAATGTGCCCAGTACAGATTTGGGTTGACTGACGCGCTCGTGCTCCCTGTGTATTGGCGAAAAAACATTTTTAAATAACATCCTGGGCAAATGTTTCAACTTGGTCATTGGCCGAGTTGGTTGGCGTGCATTTTTTAAGGCATGTAGGTAGTGGGATGTCCCAGGGTCGGGCATGCGGGCCTCCACATTTTAGACTTATGGTTATAGTTGTTATATTCTGTTTGGCGGTGGGTCTAACTTTGGCAGAATCGCTAGATATAGTGGGACCTTCGCAAGATTTGGCGGGGTCCGCTATATTCTATTTTTTTTTAAATCCAGTCACATGCCCTCATTCGACATTTTGGGGGTCCCACATGGTGCTCTCTAATTGGGCCACGTGGTGCCCAGCTATTGGCCCATTTCTCTCCAGTCACCTGCCATGTAGACATGATGTCACTGCACTGTTGGCTCAGTCGTACACTGCCACGTGGCACTTCTGGAGGAAGCCACATGTCTGTACGGATGCCACGCCATATGCACAGACTGTTGCCTCGGCTGCCACATCGGATTTCCACGTCAGTCTACCATGTCACAGTACAGACTGCCATGTCACTGTACGGACTATATGAACTGCCATGTGGCACGATCCGATTGGTCCACAGATCTTCCTGAAAACATCAAAACTAGTGACACGTGGAAGCCTTTGGTGCTGCCATGCCATCATGCTGAATTCAACATGCCATGTGTCACCTTCCTTCTCCTGCCATGTGTTCTGTATGGATGCTGACGTCAACAATATGAATGCTGACTCATCCCTTGTTGATTTGGCTAGGTTGACCAAACTTTGACTGTAAATATATTTCGATCCGTAACTCCGTTTGATGATCTGTTTGCACTGTTGGAAATCTTGCAACATGCTCTTCGCGATCATGTCATTTTCATTGAGTTTTGGGAACTTTGATTTTTTTTCCTTTCTCTATCTGCTGAGGCCATCCTAAGCCTCCTGGGACACTTCTGAAACTTCTGTGATGTTCCCTAGATCCATTAAGATTATTCATGCTAGTTGCAGTTACCAGTTTCCAGTTGTGCCAGTTTTGTGGTGCACTATCTTGCTCTAGTGATGTGCCTATATTGCCCTAGTTTTGTGGTGCTACTCAGTTGTCTACCCTCGCTATGGTTTGATAAGAAGAAGATATAAGTATTTGTTATCAGGGTTTCTTCATTGCTGTTTTTCTCTTGTGAATAGAGCTTGTTCATGGTTGTATTAGAAATATTCTCTCTAAGAAAAGTTTGCTAGGTTTTTCCCTGAGTTTAGGGTTTTCCCAGGATAAATCTCCGTGTCTTCTTATGCTTGTTTATATGTTGCTTGTATATTTTAGTATATGCTTATTAAATGTTAAAAGAAGATAAAAATGCTATGGTAAATCTAATGTTAACAAAACTAATGAAAATCTAACATTTTTGAGAGAAGTAAATGGACTTTTTCCCTCTTGTTTGCACCCTACTCCCCCTTCCATAGTTTAGAACTAACCCCCCTTCAAATTCCACCTCATATCCATACCTTCTGATTTTCTTGTAGGTATATTTAGACATTATTATAAAGATGCATTAAATATCTCTTAAAGATTGTAGAAAAACACTAAAGATCACAAAAAACATCACATATAAGAAAAGTACGAGTCTTGTCTCTAATCTGACAAGACTCTCCTTTCCTATCACTCTACTTAGAACCTTTATATCACCCGATTCCAACAAAAAATGCCAAAATGTAGAATTTTTTGAGAACACCTATATTTTTATATGATCCCCATGGGGACAACCTCGATCCATATGACAATTACATAATTCGATCATAATTAGGTTTACATGTATTTACAGGTCCTTGAGTGTGTTTTTATATCTCGTGGTTTTAGAAACATGCCTCTGCGATTTGCTAATGATGGGGCACCATGTGGCCCTTGCAGTAACCATCGAATACGAGTAAGAATGCCGACGATGATTGGACTCTGTTGAAATTCCGACGAACATCGGGGCTCCAAGAAAAAAAAAATAACGAAATTTCGATAGTTAGTTAGTAATGTCCGATGATATGATCGATTTTATCTGTACCATTGGAACTACCCATCGGACTTCAATACCATATGTAGTAGTGACATTGGTGAATTCCATGGGATGGGTCATGGGTCCACACAAGGTAGAAAAAATGATAGGTGTGACCCAGTGCTAGGTTTTTGTTCTCTTAGGAAAATTCCTAACCTCATTGTTCAACATCCTCCCATAGTGGAAAGCATCACCCAGACACATGCATTCATATTATCCTTAGCTTGATGCAGCATGGCAATTTTATAGCATTATCTTGGTAGGAGGTACTTGCAGGTGATGTTGGGAGAGTGGCTAGTCCTTCACGCTTTGCAGTAGAGTGCAGTTAGGAGAGGGAACATGGATAGACTAGGAATTCATGTGACCCTCGTATATTCTCAATCTACGAGTAAATTTTTTATTGGATAATGGAGGCTAATAGACATGAGATATTCATGGAAGAGGTTAGTATCTTGACCATATCTATGTTCTTCATTGATTGAAGAACATAGATATGGTCAAGATACTAACCTCTTCCATGAATATCTCATGTCTATTAGCCTCCATTATCCAATAAAAAATTTACTCGTAGATTGAGAATATACGAGGGTCACATGAATTCCTAGTCTATCCATGTTCCCTCTCCTAACTGCACTCTACTGCAAAGCGTGAAGGACTAGCCACTCTCCCAACATCAATGATTATATATGATGTTTGCAGTTGATACACTCAGATATTAGACCCTTGATAGCGATAGAGGCATCAATGCCAGTTTCCACCATTAATGCAATAGTAGAGGCATCATGCTCATTTTTTGTACCACATATACATGTATGTGTCACCTTTGATAAATTCACCATAATGATTTGTTTATTCTCTAACATCCTCAAATATAATTTTGTTGTGTTTCTACAATTTGCGATATCATACAATGATGAACCATGTCCACCTGGGATGGAAAAATCACCCCCTTCATAGGTATCATGTGTCGAGTTAAATCTTGTTTAAATGTGAATTTTGTTATATTGTTTTGGTTGAATTTTACATTTTTTTACTAATAAAATATTATAAATATGTATGCATTTTGTTTATTCACTTCTAGGTTTCCTGCACCACCACCACTACCAACATTCCCTCCATCGGTTTTCCTTGGATACAAGGAAAGTTCAGTCCTTGTCCACCTCGCCTCTGCTCTTGGGATACATTTTTCCACCCCAAGGGTTTTACCATCACTTGTACAACCTATGGGGGTTTATCACTATCCACCCCACCACATTTTCCATCCCATCCATCCATAGTGGTTGCACCCATATGCCAGCCACACATACCACCTTTTCCATCCCATCCATCCATAGTGTATGCACTTGTATGCCATGCACCCCCACCACCATTGTCATCATATCCATCCACAATGAATACAACCATACACCACCCACTAGTCATATCTTTTTCACACCATACCATTTCATCCACTGAGCCATACAAAATATATGTTTCCTCAGAGTATCTTATACACTCGTGTGCTCCACCTACTAGCGAATCTCCACCTTTTCCCGAGTTATTCATCGTGAGATCGTTTGCTGATGAATTTTTATGCATCATGAATGGAATTGATTTTATGCATTTTTTTTAAAATTTCATGCTTTGATACGTGTAATTGTTGCAGGGTGGCATCACTGCGAGATCAAGGTATTAAAGGAGGGAAACACACTTGTGATTGTTAGTGTCAACCTCGATGATTTTTCTCATCTTGAATTATAAAGTATCATTTTGTAAGTCTATTTATTCATTGTGGAAAAAAACTTATAAGAATGTTGTTTCTTTATCCATTCTCCGAAGATATGAACCATGCCCAGGCACAAAACCACTCGAGGTCTTTCTTCAAGTACGAGAATAAATATTGAGTTTCAGGATGCATCCAATAATTGGGAGGGTGGTAGTGGTCAATGAGTGACCAATGAGTGCCATTTTGTATCTAAGGCAACATATGTCATTTTCCCATGTTCGGGCACTTGTTTTCATTTTGTATATTGGGCACGATGTGTCATTTTGTAAAAAATATTTCAGATAATTTTGAATATGTGTGTGTGTGTGTACATTTCATGGAACGTATTTTATGAATGACAATGCTTGTTTATTTGATGTTTATGAATGATGATTATGATGATTATAATGATACTGCTAAAAATTATGTTAGACATTAGGACAATGAAAGCTAATAAAATAAAGATCTACCATCTTTAACATGAGATCATCTAGGTTCACCATTCCAAAAACTCATTGAAATAAACTAAGGTGTCCATGGATGAGCCTTGAATGAGCTTGGATATCTTTCTCACTTTCCTCTTCCTAGTTAGCTAGAGGTAGGAGGAAAGTCCCATTTCAATTTGATCTATGTGGTTGGTGATGTAAGAGTATTTGGAGATAGTAGGTTTGATGAGATTATACCCATTAATGTTCAATCAATAGTATTTGGAAAACAAACAGAGGGATTTTCTGCAAGGATAATATTGAGGATGAAAATTTATTTTAAAATGTAGAAACCTTGGCGAATCTTACTAATCCTTCATCTGACAAATACAAAATGTTTGGCGATATTTTTGTAAAAATATTTAAATTTCTAAGGATTTTATATAGTTTGTATAATTTTTTTGCGATTTGTAAGGTAAAATAATTTTATCCTATAGAATTTGGGCGAATCATTTTTAGAATAGCGAATATGTTTTTGGGAAAACCTTGGAAAATTATCCCATGAGAAAAATTTAGCCCCTAAATCATCCTTGATTTTTTGTTAGGTACCAAATCTATTATATTAAGCAGAAAACACAAATACTGCAGAAAATACTAGTGGAAAAACAAAATGTAGAGAACCATAACACCAGAAATAATACCTTTATTGATATAAAACAATGTTCACTTTCCTCTTCGAGGGGGAAACCTCCAACAAAGCAACACTCTATTACAATAATTCTCAAGACAAGGCTTTCTCATGCATCCTACTCTTATTTATACTAATTCTATCTTCTAAAGAACATTCTAGAGGAAGATCTTTCTAGAAGTAGAAGCTTCTATTAGGTCTTCTTACATTGACTTGTTCACATTTATTAAATATGAATTATTAACTAATGTCAACCTTTATTACATGGAAAATATATTATTCTACCTACATGAGGGNGAAGAACAACCTTGTCCTCAAGGCTTGAGATGAAGAAATTGTTGAAAAATGGTGGCATGATCCTAGGTGGCATATTCTAGATTTGAATCTTTCCACTAAACTAATAATTCCTTGATGGTGCACCAACGAAGACAACGCTCTTGTTGGTCCAATATTGCTTGTGGTTACAACCAAATAGAACCTTGTTCATCCAAATTAGGGAGATTGGTTTGAGTTTGGCACTTAGTTCCAATCACTTTATTTAAGCATAAGACATGAAAAACATGATGGAGATTAGAATGACTGGGAAAAGCTAAATGGTAGGTCATGAGTCCCACTAGCTTGAGAATTGCATAAGGACCATAAAAATTGGGAGAAAGTTTCTAACAATGTTAAAATTTGAGTGAATTATGCTTATAAGGTTGCAGATGAAGATACACCTGGTCTCCTTCAACAAATTTATGTTTAGAACGACCTTGATCTTCTTTTTGCTTCATGTGATTGTAAGCCATGACCAAATTTTCTTTAAGGGTACGTAGAATGGCCTCTCGGACTGTAATATTTTTTTCAACCTCCTGAACCTTCAAGACATTGGGAATGTATGTGAGAAATGACGATGGATTTTGTCCATAGACTACTTCAAAAGGAGTCATACGAGTATTTGTATGGTATGATGTGTTGTACCACCATTCAACTAGGGGTAACCACTGAGCCCATTGATTTTGTTTGCCATATGAAAAATACCTCAAATATATTTCAAAACATTTTTTCACAACTTCAGTTTGGCCATCAGTCTAGGGATGATAGGCAATGCTGAGATGCAATTGGGTTCTCTGGAGCCTGAACAATTTTTTCCAAAAATTGCTTGTGAAATTGGGATCTCAGACAGAGACAATATAATGAAGTATGGAATGAAATTTGAAGATATTATCCATGAAAATTTGAGCCACTATGGATGAAATGAATGAGTGTTGAAGAGTAAAGAAGTGAGCATTTTTGGAAAGATGATAAACTACCACCATGATGACTGATTTATTGTTTGATTTAGGTAAGACAACAATAAAATCATAGAAATATCCCTCCAAATAGTAGGGGAAATCAGAAGTGGTTGGAGTCTGCCTAGATATCTGAATGTTTTTCCCTTGTTGCATTGATAGACATCACATTTAGCCACAAAGGTGTGGACATCCTGTTTCATACCATCTCAGAAAAATAACATTTGACCCATTCATAGGTTTTGATAAACCCTAAATGGCCAACTGTGGGTGAAGCATGAAACTCAGAAATCACTCTGGATTTAAATTACGACTGTCTTATTATATACAAAAGACCTTTGTAGTGAAGCTCTTAATTGTACCAATAATACCCTGGAGAAGGTGGAGGATAATGTTTCAATTTTTGGATAGGGAGAGAAAGTTTGGGGTCTTGCAACCATTCTTGGCAAACAACTTTGAGCCAATTTGGTACAATGAAGGAGAGGTAAAAGTAAAACCCTTCTTCTTCACACTTCCTGGAAAGAGTGTCAAGAACCACATTTTGTTTTCCCTTCTTGTAAATGATCTCATAATCATATCCGAATATCTTGGTCACCCATTTTTTCTTCTCCGGGGATGAAATTCATTGTTCCAAAAAATACTTGAGGCTCCGGTAACTAGTTTTAATCTAGAAACGTTTCGCTAAGAGATAAGGACACAAAGATCCACAACATGAAAATTAGACAACATTTCCTTTTCATAGATTGATTGGCCCAAATGTATCTCTGAAATTTGTTTTCTAGTGAAGTCCTAAGGCCTGCCATCTTGCATGAGGACTGCCCAAATTATTTTTCCTGAAGCATCACATTCGAGGACAAAAGTCTTCGTGAAGCCTAAAATTTTCAGGAAAACATTTGTGCACATAGCCTTTTTCAAGGTGTGGAAGTATTAATCAGTTGTTGGAGTCCAATTGAAAGCATTCTTTTTAAGGAGAGTAGTGAGAGGTGCTGCAATTTTTCCATAATTCTGAAAAAAAAACTTGCAATAATAGCCTATTAAACCCAAAAAACCATACAAGCTCTTGAAAGTGTTAGGGTGAGGCCAATCCTACATAGTTTCAATTTTCTTAGGATCCACCTGTACATCATTCTTGTCGACAATATGACCCAGGTACTCCACTTTTGAGGATCCAAAGGAACATTTATATTGCTTGAGGAAAAGTTGGTGTTGAGAGAGTAGATGAGAAATTGATCCACATGGGCAAGATGGGCTATCCAAGTTTTAATATAGATGAGAATATCATCAAATAAAACTAAGACAAAATGATAGAGAAATGGACGAAATACATGATTCATGAGACTTTGAAATGTGGAGGGGGGCATTACATAGGCCAAATGGCATTACCAAGAATTCATAGTGACTCTCATGAGTTATAAATGTAGTATAGCCCTCGGAATGTATTCCTCTTTCATATATATCTTATGGTAGTCAGAGCAAAGATTAAGTTTAGTAAAGTATTAGCAATGCTCAATTCATCCACTAGATCATCAATGACAGGAACGAAAAAATTGTCTTTGATGATGAGTTTGTTGAGGGTGAAAAAGTCAAGACACATGCACCAATTTACTTCTTTCTTGAGTACCATGACCATAGGAGAAGAATAGGGCAAGGTACTAGGATATATAACACTTGCGTCGAGCAGTTCTTGAACAATTTTCTCAATTTCATTATTCTGGGAAAATGGACGATGATAAGGGAGAACATTGGGAGGAAGATTTCCTAGGATGAGAGGAATGGAATGATCATGAACACCACAAGAAGGGGGAAGTCAATGGGGAGTGGAAAAAAAACACTTGGTGTTTGGAGATGATAGATTAGAGGTCATGATGCACAGAGGGTGTCTCAACTTCTTGAATGGAATGGAGCTAGGAAATAATTCCCAAATGACCGTTTTTGAGGCGATTTTCCATTTGATGTGAACTGATGATATTAGGGGATCCTACTATGATTCCTTGGAACTTATACTGTTTCCCCTCCTGGTGGAATTGCATGGTTGATTCCTTAAAATCTAGGAGAACGGGGCTTAGAGTGCATAACCATTCAACACCGAGCACAATGTCACAACCACTCATGTCTATAGAAAATATATGATATTTCAAGTGGTACTGAACAATTTGTAGCTGCACACTTTCACAACACCAACCACATTTGATGTAACCTCCATTAGAAATCATGATTTGAACATTTTTGACAACATGGATATAGCAATTGATTTCCTGGGCAATGTGGTGACGAATAAAATTATGGGTGCTGCCACTATCAACAAGGATTATGAATTTCTTATGATTAATGTAGCCAATGAGCTTGAGGGTTCGAGGAATAGAGAATCCAGTGAGGGAATGCAACGAAATGAACGATTAAACTTCCAGCGGGTCAGTGGTTGGAGTAGTATCACTTGTTGGGGTTAGCTCTTCCCCAGGGGGGACTTCAACTTCCTCGTCAACAACATCCTCTGAAATGGACATAAAAATATTCTATTCCTTACACTTATGTCAGGGAAAATATTTTTCATCACAATTATAACAAATACCCTTGAGTTGGCGTTCAACCATTTCTACCTAAGTTAATTTCTGGACCTTGATAGGGGTGGGAGGGGGGGAAGGATTGTTAGGTGAGGGTGGAGAAGAAAATAAATTTTTTGGGTCTGGGAAAAGACAACATGTTGTGCTTCTTTGGAGCATTTAGTAGCTTCCAACCAGGCCTCAGGGCAAGCCATGAGGACTTGGGCTTGTATTTCATCCTTTAGGCCACTAATAAAGCAATCCACGAAGAAGGCATCTATCGTGCCCTTTGTTATGAAATCCAAGTGCTCAAAGGTGGTTATAAAGTCTTCCATTTGGCTAGACTATTTAAACTTGGTCAAATGACCTAAATAGTGGGTTTCAGTGTCAAAGAGTTCATAGAGCTCTGTAACAATTTGGGTCCAAGAAATATATCCTTGGCGTGCATTTTTATACCATTTCCACCATTTCCAGTGTTCAAGATCTAGATAGAGAACAACATAATGAATTTTGGCCATCTCATTATTAACACCATGCAATGAAAAATAATGTTCCATTTGAGTGGCCCAACCTCTGGGGTTTGAGCCATCAAATTTATTGAACTCAACTCTGGGAAGACGTGGGTCACGATGAAAAGAGTTGGATTGAAAGGCCATAGAATAGGAGGAGTCAAAACATTCTGAGTGTGATAGTTGTTTAGAAAAGGAAGGGTCAATGGATCGATTCAACAATTGGTTGAGAGTGGATTTGAGGGTGTCAAATTTTCCCATGAATTTGGTATCCATGGCTTCAAATTTGTTTTGGAATTGGTCCTGGATTTGTGAAAATTGGGAATTGATGGAAAAATTATCATAATACACTTGTTGGATGTTCTCTTTTTTTCTTTTTTCTTTTTTCTTTTTTTTGACGTCATCTTGAAGGTATTGGTTGTGGGTGTTGGCCATTTGGAGAGGAGGGGTTCTTGTAAGGGGAAGTGGGTCCACTGAAAAAAAGGCGGATAGGTGATATATATGACGGTGATCAGAGTAACAAGGGAAAGTCATTGGGATAGATGTCAAATAAGGGTATCGGGAAGGGTGGGTGGGAGCACAGGGAAAACAATGCTCGTAAGTAATAGGTATCACAAAAATCAGGGTGAAAATGGGAATCCAATGGGATAGGTTTCAAATAAGGGTGTCAGGAAGGGAGTCAAGTATACTAAAAAAAGGATTAAAAATGACAGGTACCATGGTGATCAGGGTGAAGAGAGGAACCTAATGAATAGGTCTTGAATAAGGGTGTCAGTGGGACCACTATACTCCTTTTTATTTTTTAGTGTTGTAGAGTTATACTCTGGCTTGAAGAATATTGCAGTGATGAAGTTCCCAAATTGTTAGCAGTAAATATTCTGTAGGAATTTCGAAACTAGAATGCGGGAGGCTATATTACGTGTCAACAAATCTCGTTTGTTCCTTTTCTGTTATGTTTTGTTCCTAAGGGTTAGGGTTTTCAAGGTTCCTACATATAAGGGTTTTCCCTGTGCTATAGCTCTCTGATTTACATGCGGGGTCAAACAATAGTACTCAACCCAATATCTGAGGGCATCAACTAAGGAGACTCAATTGTACCCTTAGCCGCAGTACCCGATTGCCCATATACTAGAGAGTATCTTCCCGAGTGTTGTTCTCGATGTCACTATAACAATGAGGCAATCGAGCAACTGATCTAGGGTTGGTTTTAGGAGACCTAGGGGACTCCCAATATATCGTTCTTATGGCAAGGAGTCCCCATGATCTTGAAAACCAACTAAGAATCCTCAAGGATTTTTGCTCCAATATGGGTATGAATGTTAATATTGATAAGACTAAGGTCATGATTATTAAATCCAATAAGATTCCTTATGATACCTTTGTATATGACAACAACAACTTGGAGGAAGTGAATTCATACAAATATCTTGGAATTGATATTCACCACAAGCTTAATTGGAATTATAGCA
>ML804701.1:60735-71288 GCA_009831015.1 Picea engelmannii
GAGAGAGAGATGTTAGTCAAAGATATTTTACACTTATTTTAGGTATATATATATATACACTATGTTGCATAAGTTTCCGAAACTGGGAACATTGGAAACGTGGATACGAGTGTTCAAAACGAGTAGAAGTTTCCCCCAAATTTTATATTACAATAATATATATTAAAAGAATAAAAAATATTTTAGATTACAATGTATCCAGATAATGATAAAATTGAAGGTTAATGGAGGAAAACTTTAATCTAGGACAATGTTGTTCCTATACTAATTTAATTTGTACCAGTAATTATATGAATATATTTAACACAATATTGAAAGTTTAACATCCATAAAGATTTGATTAGAAAATGAGAAACAAAATTGAAAATACATATGTAAAGTTTGACCATCTTTTAGAAATTAAATTTTACATATATAAACTTCAAATATCTTTGTAAATTTGAAGCATTATTCTTGTTCTGATTGGAAAACGCTAAATAGTGATACTCTTGTAATTTGGAAATACAATAAAAATCAATGATATGGTTGGTTGATAGCAACAACAAACTGGAGCAAATGATTGTCATGGATAGGGTATTGATTTATTCTATTTTCATGTTTAGTCTGGGCTTGAAGAAAAACACACATGCATTGAAATTTTTTCATATCCACAACTATAAAGTGAGTAGTATTAAATTTTTTTAATTAATAATAAGTAGTGTAGTTTATTCTTTGCTTTATAGTGATATTTTAGATCAATATAATGAAAATATTTGTAATAAATTATGTATTTGTAATAATGGAATACAAATATTTACATTTAAATTTAATAGAATTTTAATTTAAAGTTCTCTATTTTGGAAACTAGTTTCCAAGCTCCCATTTTCTTGATGTTGAAGCTCCCAAAAAGCTCCCAAGTTCTCAAAATAGTTCCCAACCAATTGGGGACGTTCCCTACTAGTTCCCAAGCTCCTAGAACGCTCCTAGAACTTCGGGAACGAGTTTCAGAGATGTTGAAAATGATGGGAGCGGTTCGCGTGCAACTATGTATATATATCTTAATCTTTTATTAAATATTGATGATTTTTTATTAAATATTTATAATATTTAATTTTACTAACTCTATTTTTTTTTGTAAATAAAAAGACACCTTATATTATATCAAATGAAAATACAGTGACACTTGGTAGCCACCTGTTCCGCCACAAGAGGGAAACCAGAACAGGTGGCCCCGATCTGTTTTGGCATTGCCATGACTATGAGAAATTATACAAAAATTATTCAGAAAATTGCAAGTGTTTGCAGGAACTCAGTTCCACCCTCCTAATCTAAGGCTGGCCATATGCAGAGTTGCCATTACTGACAAAATTATATAGAAAGAATGAGAAAAATCTAGCTTGTCGTCGTGGTAAATTAGACCACTTACGCTATGACTGGAATAAACAAAAGACTGTGACCTGGGGTGAGCTGCTTCAATCCATGGCAGAACCTGGTTGTCCATGAATGGTGTAAGATGGGGTGAATCACTGTCTGCAAGTTGGGCACCGGGATTGCGCTGGAGCATCTGTGAGTGCCTCGAACAAAATTTCCATTCTTTGACTGATGACACCTTGACAATGCATCGGGTTGTCCTGTCACTGCCTATTCTCAAAGAGGATCTCAAGGTGCTCTTCTGCGAGATGGTTGGCGAAGTGCAGAGCCTCTTCTCCCTTGCCCGTCTCATTGCTGCCTGCTGCAATTGCTTCCTTGTCTGTACCTGCTAGATGCCAACTTGGAGGGATCTCCTCCTCCACTTGGCAGCTCTCGTCATCGTAGAAGGGCTCTCCCGGCTCGACAACTGGGGGGCTAAGAGGTTGGTGACTTAGGGGGGGCGCATGCCTAAGGGTGGCACCTCCTCTTTCACTGTGCTTGGCCTATAATTCAAATCCGGAGGTGGCACATCATCTTTCATTGTGCTGGGACTGTAATGCAGAGGCGAAGGTGGCACTTCCTCTTTAACTGTGCTTGGACTGTAATGTAGAGGCGGAGGTGGAGACGGGGGAAAGTGTACTGTGGAGGGTGTTGTTTTTGTTTTCACCTTGCATGCCTCAGGAGACTGAAGAGATACGGACTGAGTGCTCTGGTTAGAATGGCAGGGATGGGCAAAGTGAGCGATGAGCGCTCTTTGAGAGGCAGTGAGCCTGGTAGCCCGAGAGAGGGGATTAGTTTTCCTAGCGCCTCTCTTGGGCTTACCACGCTCCCGTGGCATGGTAGTGGGGACAGGGGGGTGAATGGAGGTAGTGGAATGGGGAAGGATGCTATGGAGGGAGATGGAGGAGCCCAAGCAGAACGAAATGGGGAGAATTGAGGCCAGGAGGACTGTGAAGGCCGAAGTGAGGGCGATGATGCTAGAAAAACTGTGAAGGCTGAAGTGCTTTGCAAGAAGAGCGCACCAGGTTACAAATGAGTGGAGCTGCCTTCTGGGGCTGCTCTTAATGCCATGAGAGAACGAAGTGACCCCTCCCATCGCCATTGAAGGTCGACGAGAACTCTGCAGCTGCTTGGTACCAAATTCCTGGCTGGTTCGCTCACCTAAGAGCCCAACCAGGCGCACTACCTTAATTTCCTGCATGGTGTATGCCATGGGATGTAAATGAAAAGGGGGTGGTATCCAGGGATAATAACTCCCCCGATCGATCTGGTCCAGCTGTCCGCCTCATCGCTCATCGCGCCAGGTGGCACCCCATTCGGGTGAATTTTACTAACTCTATTATTACATTAAAACATTTCAATTATTACATCAAAATATTTTTATAGATTTATTATATTAAAACATTTCAAGTATTACATCAAAATATTTCTAAATATACATCAGGTCTTTAAAAATGCCATTAAAAATTTGAGATTCTAATAAAAATTATAAAAAATAAAAAACCATTACAAATTTGAAATTAGAAGGGTAGAAAAACTGTGAAAAAAATGTTTTTTTTCCAACATCCATCCAACTTTAACAACATCAAATATAGATCATTCTGAAAAAAGCCATTAAAAATTTGAGATTAGAATGGAAGAAAAACTAAGAAAAAATGGTTATATCGAAGAAACATAAACCATCCAACTTTAGCAACAACTCTTTCAAGCACTTGGAATGAATTAATAAAATTCCTCACCGGACAAAGTAACAAATATTCGACAGGTTTTCTCTGCACAAAGAGATTGTTTTGTGTACTTAACACTAGAATACAAAAAATCTACAAATATTCGACAGGTTTTCTCTGCAGAAGGAGATCGTTTTGTGCACTTAACACTAGAATACAAAAAATCTACAAATATTCGATAGGTTCTCAAAATAAATTACCTCCTAGTCTTCTTAGAAATTATTTGGTCTAGAATTGTTTCCATCTGTGGATTCTCTGTTGTGGGAATATGTTGCTTCCACTGAATCTCCTCCTGACCATCTATTCCTCCTGTATCATCCATCCTGTAAGGGTATAAATCTGCTACATTGAATATCAGTGATATACCAATGTCTTTTGGAAATTCAATTTCATAAGCATTCGAAGAAAACTTTCTAAGGATCTTACATGGTCCTATATTCTTCATCTTCAACTTGTTATATTTCCCCTTAGGAAATCTTTCCTTCCTCATCTGTGATAAGACTTGATATCGAATTTCAAAATTAACCTCTCTTCTTTTTTGATGTACTATGTTCTTATATTTCTAGTTGCGGAGTGCATGCATCGCGAAGTCCTGAATCGTGAAATTCTGAAAAGGCGTTTGAGAAGGATAGGCGCCAAGATATTTCGGGTTTTGGCATATTGAGGAACAGAGAACCGACAAAGTGCTGGCATCGCAATTTCTTGAATCGCGAAAATCCTGTAGCGCTTGAATGATTAGGTGCGTGGTCATTGGTCATGGTCCCATAGACAGAGGCTAAGGGCCAATATAGGGCTATTAAGCACTTTTTGGCGTTTCAGTGACCGAGAGTTGGGGAGACAAGACATTGGAGGACTCGTATATAGGAGTCGCGAAGTCTCGAAGTGAGAAAGGCCAAATTTGAGACTCGCGAAATCCCGAATCGCGAAGTTCCGAAGTCACTGCCAGAAATCAGTTTACGCGCAGGAAACAGGTAAACACAAAATTTTTCTAACATTTTTTTTTCTATTGTCTAGCAATTTAGGACCAACTCAAGGCCTGATTCTTCTTGAAAATAATTATGAGTTTTGGTCTCTTCGAATGAGATCCTTCTTGCAAGCACAAGAGTGCTGGGATCCAGTGGATCTTGGATATGTGAAACCAGATCCACCAGACCTTGCCACCATGTAAAACCCACAGAGAAATGCTCAGGCAACACAAAGGAACAGAGAGAATAAAGCCAAATTCTGGATTCAAAATTCAGTGGATGACTCGATTTTCTCAAAAATCACGGGTGCTGGTACTTCAAAACAGGCTTGGGACATCCTTAAATTTTCCTACCAAGGAAATGACAGGGTCTAAACAGTCAAACTGCAGACCTTGAGGACACAATTCGAGACTTTAAGAATGATAGAGTCTGAAAATGTGGATCAGTTTATGACCAGAGTCATGAGAATCATGAATCAGATCAAATTGACTGGTGAAGCCATCCCTAATCAACGCATTGTTGAGAAAGTCCTCAGAAGTTTACTAAAGAAATTTGAAATGGTTGTTACAACAATCCTTGAATCCAAGGATCTGTCACGTTTTTCAACAAATGAACTAATTGGTTCCCTGGTGACACATGAGACCAGACTGCATCTCATAGATGAGTCAATCGCCAATGCCTTCAAAACTCAATTCTCCTTTAGTAGAGGGAGAGGCAGAGGAAGAGGCAGAGGTCAGCAAGGATGAGGGAGCATTACAAGTAACCAACAATCAAGTGGAGGTAACATACAATAGAACCAGAATCAAAAATTCCAAGGTCATAGACAACAGCACCCTTATCAGAATTTCCAGCCTCAAAGAGGCAGAGGGAGAAGATCAAATGACAAATCAAGCATATAATGCTATTACTACAAAAAGTATGGGCACTATGAATCTGAATGCAGGAAGAAGCAAGAAAATCATCTCTCAGGCAGAGCACATGTCTCAAATCATACAGGAGAAACCTCATAAGGTATGTTTCTCTCATGCCACAAGACTGAAGAACAACCTAAAGATCTCTGGTTGCTGGACAGTGGATGCAACAATCACATGATAGGTAACAAAGATTTACTTTCATGCATTGATTATTCAATCTCATCTGATATTACAGTTGGAAATGATTCCTTAGTCAAAGTTCAAGGAAAAGGAACTGTACCTATTCTTACTAAAAAAAATGTAAAGAAAGACATAAACAATGTTTATCATGTTCTAGATCTGAAACATAATCTTCTAAGTGTAGGACAACTCATTGAACATGGCTATAAGGTACTTTTTGAGGGAGTATCTTGCATGATATACGATAAAACACCCAACAGAAAATTGATTTCTGAAATCCACATGACTCAGAATAGGATGTTTCCCCTGACCCTCAGAACTGCAAATCTGATCCAAACATATGCACAAAGTGCATCCACCCCCAATGAAACTATGGTTTGGCATACAAGATTTGGACATATACCCTTTCAGAGTCTAAGTATTCTACAGAAGAACTCCATGGTCAAAGGTCTCCCTATCTTCAAAGAACAAAATTCCCCATGTGAGTCTTGCATACTTGGAAAACATAAGAGAACTAGTTTTCCACAGTCCTCCACTCAAGCCAAACAACATCTCGAACTTGTTCACACTGACCTATGTGGAGCAATGCAAACATAGTCAATAGGTGGTATCTTTTTTTGCTAACGTTTATTGATAACTTTAGCAGGAAAATCTGGATCTATTTTCTCAGACACAAGTCTGAAACTTTTGCAAAATTCAAAGAATTCAAAGCAGAAGCTGAAAAACAAAGTGGCAAATATATAAAAATTCTCAGGTCAGATGGAGGAGGAGAATACAAATCCAACAAATTTGCAAATTTCTGCAAATCACAAGGCATTATCATGCAAACTATAGCCAGGTATACTCCACAACAAAATGGAGTGGCTGAAAGAAAAAACTAGACAATAATGAACATGGCAAGAAGCCTACTCAAAGAGAAATGTTTGTCAAATATTTTTTGGGCTGAAGCAGTAGCATGCTCATCTTATCTCTTGAATAGATCTCCAACTACAAGTCTAAAGATGAAAGTCCTTCAAGAAGCATGGAGTGGGACAAATCTAAATGTTGTGCATCTAAGGACATTCAGATGCATAGCATACGCTCACATACCTTCCGAATTAAGGAAGAAACTGGATGATAGAAGTGAGAAATGTATCTTTACTAGATACAATGAAACATCTAAAGCTTACAGAATTTACAATCCAATCTCAAAGAAACTAATTCTTAGTAGAGATGTAAAATTTCTGGAAAAACAACTCTAGAACGAATATGAAAATCAACAAATGGATAGTCAAAATCCATTGTTGTCCAATCCTGAAAACAGAGAAAATTTAGGACAGCTAATACCTCAACCTGCTCTTCCAAGATTGCAGGTACAAGGACAAGCTGAAAACTCTCAGAATAACTCAACTTCCAGCAGAGACTCATCCTCTGAACTTCAAAATCAGAGCACTTGAAGTTTGAGAGAAATCCATCAACAGTTGGATGACATTGAACAACACAACCTTTTTGCCTTAATGTCATGTCAACCTACATATTTTAAAGAAGCAGCTAAGGAGCCACATTGGGTTCAAGCCATGAACCAAGAGATTGACTCCATTGAGAAGAACAAGACACAGGATCTTGTTGATTTGCCTAGACACAAGAAGAGTATTGGTGTGAAGTGGGTTTACAAAACTAAACTCAATGAAAAATGGCAGATTGAAAAACACAAGGCAAGACGTGTTGCCAAAGGATTCTCATAACAACCAGGTACTGATTATGGTGAAACTTTTGCTCCAGTAGTAAGATTAGACACTATAAGGACTCTATTGGCCATAACAGCACAACACAAATGACAAGTATACTAGATGGATGTCAAGTCAGCTTTCCTGAATGGTTTCTTAGAAGAAGAAGTTTATGTCGATCAACCACCTGGATTTGAAGTCCAAGAGCAGCCAGCCAAAGTATATCGGTTGAAGAAAGCCTTGTATGGCTTAAAGCAAGCTCCAAGAGCTTGGTACAACATAATTGACACTTACCTGATCAAAAGTGGTTTCAGGAGAAGCCAAAATGAGCCAACTCTTTACACCAAAACATATCAACACGGTAAAATTTTTATTGTATGTTTATATGTTGATGACATGATATATATTGGAAATCTTGAATTAACCAATTTTAAACATGCCATGCAATCTGAGTTTGAGATGACAAATTTTGGCATAATGAAATATTTTTTGGGGATTGAAGTTGATCAATCAACCAAAGGAATTTTTGTCTGTCAGAAAAAGTATGCAACATACATCATCAAAAGATTCTGCATGGAAGAATGCAATCCAACAGAAACCCCTATGCCCTTAGGCACAAAATTGAGCAAGAAAGATGAAGGCCCTACAATGGACCCTACCCTGTACAAAAGTTTAGTAGGCGGTTTGTTGTATCTTATAGCCACTAGGCCTGATATTATGTATGCAACCAGCCTTGTTTCTAGATACATGGAATCCCCCAAAGATTCTCACTGGAAGATGGCGAAACGAATTCTGAGATATGTTGCAGGAACTCTCAATTTTGGCTTATGGTACACTAAATCTAATGATCATCATCTCTCTGGTTACACAAACAATGATTTTGCAGGCAGCCTAGATGACAAGAAAAGCACCCCAGGACATGTTTTTCACCTGGACACGAACCTGATTTCATGGACATCAAAGAAGCAACCAATTGTATCAATATCTTCTGCAGAGGCAGAGTATGTCGTTGCTACTTCAACTTCCTGTCAAGCTGTGTGGCTAAGAAGAATATTAAAAGATATGTCACATACATAAAAGGATCCAACTCCTATCTTCTGTGACAACACCTCAACAATTACTCTATCCATAAATCATGTGTTTCACAAGAAAAACAAACACATTTACACTCGCTTTCACTTCATCCACGAGCTAGTCAACAATGGTGATATTGCACTTCAATTCTGTGGCTCTCGAGATCAGCTTGCAGAGATCTTCACAAAGCCATTGGGAAAATCCATTTTTGATTTTCAGAGACAGCACTTGGGCATCATCAGTGCTGATGTTTGTAACTATTGAGTTTAAGAGGGAGTGTTAAATATAATGTAACCTCAACAGTCTGACTGTACACTGCCAGCTGTACTATCATTTCTTGATTTGCTTGAGCCTATTTAGCTCAGCTAGTTTCCCTTTTCTATTATACTCTTTTCCTAATATACCTAATATACTAAATACTATTTCTGCTCTACTCTTTCTCTGTATTCTCTACTTCCCATTTGATCAAAAAGCACTCAAAACCCAGTTTGCAAATTCATCGCCTTGATCTCCATCCAAAAGATATATTAAAAAAATCCAAATAAGAAAATTCCCGTCGCGAATATTTAGACGGCAAACCAAAAATTATAGATTTCCCTTCCTGAACAAACGACCAACCATGGTTCAATTCCAGCTATAGAAACACATAACCCTCCGACAAAATTTAAAAGGAAAATCCCAAAAAGACTCTGTAAACACCGGAAAAGGAGAATTCTTAACTATTAAATCTATATATAAAGAGGATAAATATCATAAAACACCAAATTAGCATAACTAAATATATAACAAAAATAATTGATAAACAAATAACAAATAATCACGCGTAACTTACATAAATTATTATCACATAGAATAACAAAAAACACCATATACAATGTTAATCCACTTGGAATGTGAACATTAAAACATGTAATAATGGAAAAATGATACCACTTCCCATCTTCTATAATACATATCACTGCTACACTCCATCCAACTCCACTTCACCCATATACATATTTTCCATTTTAAACTTGTCTACCTTCGAGCTTTTCTAGTAACACCTAATATGTAATGTGTCGTCACTTATATATTTTTGATAAGTATGTTTGGAACAAATCATTCATAAAATAATGTAACCATGCTTAATTGGTAAATAATGCTAATATAACATTTATTCGTAAAATAATGTAACCATGCTTAGTTGGTAAATAATGCTAATATGGCAATTATTGAGTGTTCCTCCCTTTCATCCAAATTGTATTCTTTGACTTTACTATGAGATGCAAGCCAACATAGATCAACGCCATCTAACCATTTCATGTTTATCTTTTTTTGAAAAAAACTAGTTTACATTAATAGAGATCTGATAAAGCTATGAAGCCCGAAGCCCTAGACTCTTGCGGTCACTCTAATGATGGTAATTATGAAAGGAACATTTCAGCTCAAAGTAGTTTAAAGGTTTGAGAAGGAGTTTTTTCATGTCGAAAGGTCAAGATTTTAGGTTTAGGATTTTGTTTAATGATCACTTTTTGTGGTGATTTTCATTTTGTTGTAAGAGGGTTTATAAGGTATTAACTGCTAAATGCTAAGGAGGTATACATACTCTACCTTCTTTGGATTTGAAAATTTATTCTAAATAATATAAAAGACATGATTTTCAAGTCTCTTGTTATGAAGCTGATATTACAATCCCTGAAGTTTAATGAAAATATTGGAAGCCAAAAAAGTCAAAATCCTTTTTCAAATAAAAAATCACATATGGTTATTAATGAATGCATAAAAAATCCTTTTTGAATAATGTACTAAATAAGTTATAGAAATTTAATTTAAAGAAAAAAACATGGTTATTTAGGCTTAGCAACCTCTAGAAACCATTGTTGGAATTTGAAAAAGACTTATTTGCATAGCCAATTATTCTGGGGTTTTCTACTGGTATGAGATTGTCTCTCCTCTGTGTGTTACAACCTCAATGTTCTTTTTGCAATAGCATTGAACTCTTAATTTCCTATTTTTGTTAAGTCCCTTTGCAAAGTCTACTTAATATTAACTTGTCTCCTTTTAGGGTTATTTGTTTTTAGACTCGCTTAATTTTGAGTTTTTCTATTGCTAATGGCAATTGCATCAATTGCATTTATAGAGTAGTTTTTAGGATAAAAAGTAAATGTTTTACATTTACCATTCATATTAATAGTTAAAGGAAGTGGTTTATTAAAAAACATATACTATTATGGTAAATTGTTTGAGAATTGTAGCCAATCTTGAAACTATCAGTAATCTCTCACTTAGAATGTGACTCTCTCCTAAATGATTATCTCCCAAAAATTAAAAATAATATTATTGATAACAAGAAGTAATAGGTGAAACTTCTAGGGCTATGGTTTATTCTTGAATATGAGGGTCATGCGTTCCTCTTATTATTCTCATGTTCACAATTTGTTATGACCCTAACATGGGACCTATATAAAGGGTTGCATGTATAAGTAATAATGATTCATTGTCATGTTCACAATTTGTTATGAACCTAACAGGGGACCTATATAAAGGGTCACACGTATAAGTATTAATGATTCAGATTGGTTTTGGGCCTACATAAGTAATGTGTGGGATATCTATATC
>ML804701.1:71343-131880 GCA_009831015.1 Picea engelmannii
ATATATATATATATATATATATATATATATATATCATTGAAAATGGATGTACTTGGGTTAGTTAAAAGTTATTCTTCGAATATATTAGAGGTATTATGTAACTTGTCAGGACCCCACATGATGTCTGTACAGATATTATGATCGTGCACCTCCTGAGGGCATGCGACATGGTGATGATTCTCGCTTGGATGCTTGTAAACACCAAGTATACTTTGTCTCTACTATGCCTCTTCACCTAGAGAATACCCATAATTCGTTCTACGCTACGGGCGAGTCACACTCCTATTCACTGCAACTCACTTGTTGTGAGTCAAATTATATGATAATATTCATTGTTCACCTAACAATGAATATTCTAAGGTAGAATATAGATCCTTATATTAAAAAATACTTCATTGGAGTCACTCTATGAGTTATATTGACAACCTTTAATTGAAACTATACAAAATAGAATTGAGAAAATTAATGTGTGTGGATGAGCAGTTGTCAACCAATGAAGGATTGGTGACCATCAATTGCATAAATCTGCAACTTTGACAATTCTTTGTCCAGAGAATCACCAATTAAACATACGACAATAAAACATGAATCGCATGTTATAGAAAGGAATGGTATCCAATATGTGGCTTACCACAAAGCCAAGAAGTGACTGAGCATGGCTTGTGTAACATCCCCGGCCACCAATAGGTCGGAAAACGCCACTACGCGAAATAAAACTTAAATAGTATGCTTTTAAATGAAGTTAAATGACTTAACAGAGTAAACATAGATTTACTGCTAACATATAAAATTAATGGAATTAACAGTAAATCCATTCATGCAACAAAATACATGATAATATTGCAAGCATCATAGACATGCATTTTAATTGAAATTAAACACATGCATATACTTATCTTTGAAACTGTTGTAACTCCACCAACTACGTGCATAAATTCCATGAACCTCCCAGCCTTAGACCTCGCTACTCATCATGCTTAGTAGTGGGTCACCCCCAAGATGGGACCAAGCTCCACCCAGGGCAATGGAATCCTAGACTAGGCTGAGGTGATAGGAAAACTACAAAGAGCAACCAGAAGGATTCTCTCCAGGAGCTTTCTTACACCCACTCTCATGGAATCTCATTCCTCACATGCCTGTTCCACCCGAGAGTATACACCTTTACAAGCACAGTCCATCGGTGCTTCACCTCCCTCTTTGGGTCTTGGCAACAGGCTAGATCAAGAACTCTCAGAGCTTCGTAGCTGGTGCTGGACTCTCTCTAGGAGAAAACCACTTCCCAACAAACTCTATCACCTGGAGAGAGTTTCTCATAGGCCCGACCACAGTCCCGACAACCCGATTCTTCGACCAGTTTCGGCCCAATTCCCGCAAGTTCATGTTGATAGCAACAATAACAACTTTGGATAACTCACAGGTGATAACAACAATAGGAAAAAATGGGTGTGGACATCCAAAAGAAGGCAACAACCATGGTTCAACACTCATTCATGCAAGGATGAAAGTGGCAACAGTAGATGGGCATAGGTACAAAAATGGAAACGACCATACGCTAGACAAAAAACGCTCAGGTGATTTCCTCGGTGTCGGTTTCCACAAAAGACAAAAAACAGTTCACCGGTTTTGGTTCTTAGAATTGTGTGAGGGTAAAACAACAGAGGTTCCAACGTAGAGGAAAACAATTTTTAGACAGAGGATCCAGAAACTGGCAGCAAAAACACAACAATGAAGGACCAACCCCCAACACGGCTCAATTCAATAGTTTTAAATGCATGCGCGCAGGTCGACACTTGTCTTCCTGGAGCTGCATGCGTTCCCTTTTTTCACATGCTGGAGCTGCATGCGTTGCCCCTCCCAAAACTTAGGATAAAAATATACATTTCACATAGCTTTTGGAATAATAATAGATTATTATTCCCAAGGACTCGAGCCCCTAAGCTTAGCCCCTCTTCCAACCTTTCATCCCCCTTTTCCCTTACCTACTCCGTGGAAGCCTAGTCCCCCATCACTCTTTCTTCGTGGTCGGTCTGCACGCAACGATGTTTATTCTTTATTAATGTTCTGCATATTACTATACAAAAACATGCGTCTGGCCTTAATACTCAGGCTCTCTGGCCTAATAAACACATAAGCTCACCAACTTATCAATACTCGGCTCACCAACCTACAAAACATGATTAAAGTTCATAAAAATGATTACAATTCATAATATAACTGGGGCACTGCCGGGGGATATTACAATCCCATCCCCTTATTTTTGCACTGTCCTCAGTGCAACTTTTACACAACATCAACAAGATTTCCAAAATCTTCAAAAAGATGCGGGTATTCTACCTACATAACATTCTCATGCTCCCATGTCACATCCTCAGGACCATACTAGGTCCACTAGACCTTTACAAGCCCTATGGCTTGATTCCAGAGCTGTTTGCTTTTCCGGTCCAATATGTGCACAGGATGCCCTTGCATGACACCTTCTTGCTCCACCTGAATCACATTCCAATCAATTACATGATTAACATCAGGTATATATTTCTTAAGCAATGAAACATGAAACACATTATGTATAGTCATGGATGCAGGTAATGCAAGCATATATTCAACTGGCCCAATCCTTTCTAGGATTTCAAATGGCCCACAAAATCTGGCTGCCAACTTGGCGCAGTTTCCCAGCTTCAGGGAAATTCTATTGACTTTCACTTTCAGGAAAACATGATCACCCACTTTAAACTCTCCGTGGGTTCTGTTCTTACCAACATAACTTTTCTACCTATCTTGGGCAGCCTTTAAATTCTGCTTGATTTTTAGCATTTCTTCTTCCATTTCCTTGAGTAATTCTGGCCCAACTACTGCCCTGTCAGCTGGATTATCCCAACTTATTGGAGTATTTCACTTTCTTCCATAAAGTGCTTCAAATGGGCTCATCTTCTATGATGCTTGATACCCATTGTTGTAAGCGAATTCTACCAAGTGTAGGTAGTCTTCCCATTTCGATGGTTTGTCCATCACATACATCCTTAGCGTTTCTTCTATTACTCTGCTCACCCTCTCTGTCTGTCCATCAGACTCAGGATGATAAGCTGTACTGAAGTTCAAATTCGTTCCGAACCCTTTGAATAACCCTTTCCAAAAATTCAAGGTGAATTTTGGGTCTTTGTCGAACACAATTGTCTTGGGAATTCCGTGCAATCATGCCACCTCCTTCATAAAGACGTCAACAACATCCAATGCCTTGTGATTAGTCTTTAACATAATGAAATGGGCATCTTTCGTAAGCTTATCCACCACCACCATGATTGAATCATCCTGCTTCCTGGTTCTGGGCAATCCGGTGATGAAATCCATTATCACCACTTCCCACTTCCACTTAGGAATGGGTAAAGGTTGTAGCAACCCTGTTGGGTACCTTTTCTTAGCTTTAATCTTCTAGCACTCCATTCATCTAGTGATGTATTTAGCACTATCTTTCTTCATCCCTGGCCAAATTTAATGGCTCTTGACTGCTGCCACAGTTTTCTGATATCCAGGGTGCCCTGCATAAAGTACATTATGTGTTTCATGCAAAATCATAAGTTTCATGTCCTAGAAATTAGGTACACAAATTATGTTCTTGTACAAAAGTGTTCCATCGGTTTCCAATTTATAATTTTCCACTTTCTGTGGCATCTCACCTTGCTGTAGATTTTTTACCAGCTCCATGTACTACAAATTTGCATTTGTAACTTCTAAAATTCTACCTTTTATATCAGTTTGGTACATGCTAATGGATGTAGCATGTAATTCGTGTACTCTCCTGCTGAGTGCATCAACCACTTTATTTTCCTTCCCTTTGATATGATGGATATCAAAATCGTACTCACACAGAAACTCCAACCACCTACTCTACCTAGAATTCAAGGTTGGTTGGTCAAACAAATACTTCAGACCATTATGGTCTATTCTCAGTTCGAACCTCCTTCCCATGAGGTAATGCCTCCATTTATTTAGAGCATGTAATATGGCTTCCAACTCCAAATCATGAGTTGCATAGTTCCTTTCGTGCTCTTTCAACTTTCTGGATTCATAATGTTAGCACTTTGTAATTTGCCCAAGGCTGAAGAGGCAGTCACAGAGGCAACATCAAAACCACTTTGAGTCTTGAATCTATCCCTCCAAGACTCAGAGAGGGATCTCTCTATCTGATATAGCTTTGTTTGAAAAGAATATTAGGCTAGCTATGAAGAACATGGGTTTGTTTATGGATTTTGAGTTGGTTTGGTTAAGGCATAAAGGACCATTGGGCAACATGGAGTCAATGATAAAGACGATAGATGAATGAATAACTAAAACAAGATGTAACCAGGCAAGATAATCATGCAAGTGGATTCTTTGAGCTTATAGAATGGAAAAGGAAGAAAATATTTGGATTCATTTCAAATGTAGAGAAGAGTACAACTGAATTCTACACTTCAAACTTGGAAGAAAACATAAATATTGCATTGACCCAGCATAGGGTGTCAAGAACAAATCCTGTACATTACCTTCTCATAGACAATACAGAAAGAAAAGTGTATGAAATAGGAAAATCATGAGTTACATGAGGGAAAAACTTCACCACTTAAACACGACACAGGAATATGGAAAAAGTGTCTTTGTATTCATTCACAAAATCATTTACAGACTGCTGATCATCTTTACAAAACATAAAGCCATGTTTCTATATTATCTCCCCATCTGGTACCTCCAGGTCGAACCTCATTCCATTAAAATCCTCTGAATAAATAGGGGATATACCCCAACGAGTCGTGTCAGTTAGATTTAACCACCTCGGCCAAAAATAGCCACGAATCCCCCAAAATCTGGAACTGTCTGCCATGAAAGATGGGCCTAATTTCTACGAAAAAGGGGTCCGAATAGACTTCTTTTTCTCTTCAACGTTGACACCTGGGAAAAAAATGAATGAGGTTATTGTAGATGGGCATGTGCTGGACAAAAAAATCCTTTGGTTTTTCCAAATTCGCCTCTAGCTGGCCATAACAACTCCCACAAAATCATGACTGTAACTGAAAAGTGAAAATCTGGAAAAAGGGGCCTCGAAGATGGCTTCGATTCTCTCTGCTCGTGGCACCCGTGAAAAAAATGAGAGAGGTTTTTGTTCTTCATCCCGTTTCGGAGAAAAATCTCTCTCAGTTTATTAAAATTAGTTTTCATTTGCCCAAAAATGGCCTTGGACAAAGACATGCTGAACATGCGAAAATAGGTGAAAAATGAGAAAAGCGATTTTTTTTTGGGATGGGTGGTATTCCAGACCCCCCTTGAGGTAGTAAGCGGTTTTTTTTTGGGGGGGGTCCGCTGGCATATGGGGGAAACACTTGTCCAAGGGTGGTTTAACAAAAACAACTATTCCGGATCCCCCCCTCTCGTTAAACTTCGGATGGAGAGGGGGGGTCTGGAAAGTTTCATGGCCATTTGATTTTGATTCGTGATGTGAAATGTGTACGGGGTGGGTAGGACTTAGGGTAGTTTTTAAGTTTAAAATTTTTGTTTTATTTTTTTATAAGTTTTGTTTTTTTATGTTTTGTATTATGTTTTAATTGTTTCATTACGTTTTTTTTATTATGTTTTAATTGTTTTATATTATATTAGTTGTTTGTTTAAGTTTTATTTAGTTTATTAATTTTGTTTTTAATATATTATTTTTTTTGTTTGATTTTTTATATGTTTTGTTTTAATTAATATTAATTAATAAAAACTAACCTAGTTACTAAACTAACCTAACTATTAATCAATTAATTACTTAATAATTAATTAATTAATAGTTAGTCTAACCATTTTATTTTAAATTATCCTATACTAAATTTTATTATTAGCATTATTAACCTAATGTTTTTATCCCGAGTCTGTTTATTCATGGACGGGTGAGATTGGCGAAGGGGTGTAGTCGACTGGACAAAGGACAAGGGGGTGAGGGCGCAACGACGGATGAAGGATGCAGAAGAGGTGATGGGATCGGGAAAAAAGGATGGATGACACGTATAGATAGGGGGCCCGCCAGAGTAAAAATCCATTCCGGACACCCCCCCCTCCCCCACAGTTAAAGGTAGATCAGTCGGGGGGGTCCGAAAAATACCTTGAGCCATTGATCTGCGCGCTTTGCTTTCAACCGCAGATCTGTGCATGATCTTTAACACACATTTTGGACCCCGCCCCCCCCTCCATTAAAGGCAGAACGGACGTGGGGGTCCAGAATCCAATATAGACCATAGATCTAAGCACTGAAACTTGGGCCGTCTAGATGCGCGCATACATTATCTACGATTCCGGACCCCCGCCTGTTGTTAAAGGTAGAACGGTTGGGGGGGTCCGGAAAAACTTGTGAACCGTAGATCTCAGCACTAGCTTCTCGACCGTTCATTTATGCACTGTCTTTACTATGTGAGCGCAAAGTCATATTTGCTCCAAAACTTAGGATACACGCATTACATGGATTTTGTGCACTGTTTCTCTTGCTTTTGTCTCCATGGGGTTAGGAAAAACGACTCAGTGTCAACAACCATGAATTTTCTTTTCTTTTCTTTGAAAATAATTTGCAGAGATGAAATATTATTTGCAAGCCTATACACCCAGAGTGAAAAATTTCCAGTCAACAGATGATCCTATGAATTATAGGGTTATAACAGTGGCTCCACCTAGGGATGGCGGCTTCTTTCAGGAGGTGTCAAGAACCACAGACCTCTGAACATGCAGACTGGTGCTTTATCTATTGGGCTGATCCCAAAATCTTATTCTGCAACCTGTACCTATTTTGATCTTGCAACTGAAGCCAAATCAAATGAACACTGCTGAAAAAGAGATGCTCAGAATGCTGAGATTATTCACATTCTCCTACCTACCCTATGCTACTAATAATTTTGTTAAATCAAATAATACAAAAATGCCAATGAAGCCAATCAAGTAGCTGCTGAGACTAGTGGACTGCTTGACTGCTTGTTTGCACAGTAAAAAAGGAAGCCCGACCCTTTGCCCATAGATTCAGAACTGCAAAGTGTAATGGCCGCTGCTGAAAACATGATTGATCTTTACAAAAGAGACCTCGACAATCTTGAAGAAAAAAAGTAATGTCAGAGATAGATTGAGGCTCTACAGCAAAAAAATTCTCCATATAGGTAGCTATAGGATCAAGGTAGAAATGACATGTTCCTTGATTTTTGGATTCTGCCAAGTAAGCGACATGCGCTGGCACTGTATCTATGTTATTTTCATCCTCATGCATTTCCTGACATGGATGCAACTTTCCTGATGGGTTTTGAAATGATGCTTCTGCTGACACACCCTTGTAGCTGATTGTCCTATCATATCCATATCATAACAAATTTTTATCCCATGGCTGGATGATGGAAAATGACTTTGACAACACAGGTCATCCAACCGATCAGCTATTTGATCCTGAAAAGACTGACAAGACTGTTGCATTGAGTCAAATGAAATTTCCCGACTGTTTATGTATTCCTCCTTCAACACTTGTTCAAGATTCTCCTTCAAAATTTGAAATGAATTAAAGCACAATGGTACAGAGTTATTTTGGATTAACTCACAGTTTGTCTCAGGCTTTAAGATTTCATTTGAAATTTGAAAATCAAAGTAGGTAAAGGGCCGCAACTTTGGATTTAGAACAACCTCCACATCCTTAATGGCATCTTCAACTGATTGATCAGGGAAAATTTTGTCTTCACTATTTACAACTGGCCTAGAGTTTCTTTTCAGAAATTGAAAAGATGAGAAACATAAGGGCAAAGATTTTTCCCTTACTCTGAAATTTTTTGTCTCTTCCTCATCGCTGTCATGACTGTTGTAAAAGGGCTGATTGTCACATCTGAGTTGTAACTGATTTTCCTCCTGCCAATGATGTGTTGTTGGTTTCTTTGAACAGTCAACATCTATTTCAGCCTCACGGTCATCATCATACTAATCACACTTGGGTAGATTATGCCAGTAAGAAAAGTCATCAAACATGCACATCATATCAGCTGGTTGTTCCTCTGTAAGTTGAGATGGAACTTCATCTTTCACTGTGTTGTGAATTGAATACATGAAATAATCATTATCCAAAACATGGTACCAAGGATGAACAGAAAAATGTTTGGGGACAGTGATCGTCAATGGAACATGATGTCTTTGGACAACAAGCTCATCTTTCCTGTTGATCTTCTACATCATTTCTTTCATGGCACTGGCCAAAATGTCCAGTTTAGCTTCTGAAGATTTCATCTGCTCCTTTTCTTTGTTCTTTACCTTTGACCTTTTGATCAACAAGTTGGCCTCCACATCAACTGCAATGTTCTGCATTTCTTCGAGAGTTGTAGTGTTCCTTTCTCTTAATTGGAATGCCATCTTAGGATTGAAGGCATCTAGAAAATGCAAGTGTGCTGATCCCGTGGGTGGTCTTATATCAGTAGGCATTGCATGATATATCTTATTGAACCTTGCTGAAAATTGTTGTACCGTTTCCCCTGGCTTTCTTTTCAAGTGGTCATACTCTTCTAGGACGAGGAAAACATTTCCCATGAGCACCCATCTATCTAGGAAAACTTGCATAAACTGATGAAAATTTCTGATATTTGCAGCTGGCAGACTTCTAAACCAATTCTTAACTTTTCCTTGCAAAGACAGGGCAAAAATTCTGATACAAACATCATCATCTTCGACCTCATAAAGGTCAAGGAAATCCTCAAGGTTTTGAATATGTTTTTTAGCAGTGATCTTCCCATTTTCTCCACCAAACCTGGGCAGATTATTGATGTAATTGACAGGGAGGTCATGCAGAATAGGAGGCAAATCAAGAGGCTTGTATCAATCTGGGACTTTTGCAAGCACATGAGATGAAGCAAGAGGCTCACAACCATCCAGAGGTTTTGCAAGAGTAGGAGATAAAGCAAGAGGCTTATGTCTCAGTAGGCTTTCTACAGATGCATCTGGGGTGTGCACAGGTGTATGAGTATGTACATAATCTACAATTGGGGATCTGATCTCTTGGGGCTCATCAATCAATAGGTGGTCAATGTAATCTTCAGAAATATACTTTTGATCAGGCTTAGAATAAGACAAAACATAATTGTAGATAAAACCAAAGATGTCTTGAATGCAATTTGAGCTTGAGTACCTGGTCTTTCTAGGCTGCTTGGCCATGCCTTAGGTTCTTCCTCCAGTGGAGTCTTTGAGTTTGGCACTGTCAGGAGCTGATTGGAGTCGCCAGGTGAATGATCTCAACCTTCTTATGTCTGGTCACTGTCCACCATCAGTGATCAGATCTGGGGCTTGAAGTGTACTACTGGGGAAAGTTCCCCAGCGGAGTCGCCATTCTGTAAGCACTCTATAATTTGCCCAAGGCTGAAGAAGCAGTCACAGAGGCAACATCAAAACCACTTCGAGTCTTGGATATATCCCTCTCTAAGTCTTGGAGGGCTAGATCCAAGACTCAAAGTGCTTTTGATGTTGCCTCTGTGACTGCCTCTTCAACCTTGGTCAAATTACAGAGTGCTAACACATAACAAAATACTAATCCATTCTGACTGAGGACTCCGTCCTCGTAACAATGGGTGCATTTGACAACCCAAATGGCACCACTGTGAACTCATAATGACCATACCTTGTTCTGAAGGAGGTCTTCTTGATGTCTTCATCCTTTATCCTTACCCAGTGATATCCTGACCTGAGATCTATCTTCGAAAATATCTTTGCATCCTTCAATTGATCGAAGAGGTCATCAATCCTCGACAGAGGATATTTATTCTTTACAGTCACTTTGTTCAATTGTCTGAAATCGATACATAATCTCAACGTTCCATCCTTCTTCTTCACGAACAGAACCGGGGCTCCCCAAGGTGACACAGTTGGGCGTATATACCCCTTCTTCAGAAGATCTTCAAGCTACAATTACAGTTCTTTCAGCTATGGTGTACTCATTCTGTAAGGAGCTTTTGACACTGGAGCTGCTCCAGACATCAATTTTACAGAGAAGTCAATATGTATTTTTGGAGGTAGTCTGAGCACCTCCTGAAACACATCTTCAAACTCCTTTAGTACCGCACGATCTCCAATTCTTGACACCTTATCCTTAGGTGTTTCCTTCACATGGGCTACAAATAATTGACAACCTTTCCTGAAGCACTTCTTCAGCTGCATTGCTGAGATTTCTCTAACAACAACAACCCTAGAAATTCCTTGGATTGTTTTCCGATTTCCTTCCCCATCAAGGAAAGTGAATGCCTTGTTATGATAGTCCAGGATGGTGTGGTTCTGGTCCAACCAATCCATCCCAATCAAGCAGTCGTAACAACCTAAAGGAAGAATGTTCAATTCAGCCTTTGTGCTCAGTCCATTCATGTCCATTGGACAAGACTTAACCAACTCAATGACTTTACTCTTGGTTCCTGTAGCCAACTGCACTAACCAATATTTTTCATGTTTTCTTCTCGACAATTGCAAACTTTCCACCACTCTAGGATTTATATAACTATGGCTAGCCCCTGAATCAATTAAAATAGTAAAGGCATGGTTGTTGATCATACCTTCTACTTCAATCATGTGCGATTGATATTTAACTTGTTTTTTGTCCAGGGATGCATAGATCCTTGGCATTCTACTGCCCATGTCCTCCACTGTTTCAACTTGCTGAACATTATGAACAACTCTCACTTTGCCATTTCTGTGGGGACAATCTCTGTACTTGCGGTTCCCCTGACAACCCCAACACTGAATGGGCATCTGTCTTGGCCTTTGTTCCCCTATGTTAGCCATTCTCAGCTCTCTAAATGATGGCTATCCTTGAGGACTATTTTTGAAAAAGGGAAGTTTGTTTCCCTTCTGCCTCTGTTCTTTCTTGAACTTCATCTGGTCATCCCAAGCCTTCCGAAAAGTGGGATTTCCTCTTTGTTTCTCATATAAGCATTTCACTCTTCTTATCGTTTCTTCCATAGTATTAGGGTCATCATACTAGATATTGTCACCAATGGAAGGTGGCAATCCACTTAGATACCTCTGAATCTTGACAACCTCATCTTTGATGAACGAGACATACTTCAACAATTCCAAAAATCTTCGTTCATATTCATCAATGGTCATGCTACCTAGATTGAGTTCAAAGAACTCCTTCATCTTTATGTCATAATATCTCTTAGTCAAGTATTTCTTATCGAAATACCTCTTGAATTCTTTCCAAGTGATATCTTTCTCTCTAATGTGTTGCACCTGCACCAGTTGATCCCACCACATGGATGCTTTTCCTTTCAGTTGATACATCACAATTCTTCCTTCTACACGAGAGGAATAATTATGTAGTTGGAAGTATTTCCTCATACCAAGCAACCATGTTTCATCCTCTTCCTCCTTCTTATGTTCTCCATCAAATGTAGGAGGCTTAATCTTGTTAATATCTCCATTTAGTTCATGTACTTGAGACCTCCTATGCTTTTTGATAGGATAAGGGATTGAACTACTATGTGCTTCCTTACCAGAATGCTTTGGGGAGAGACAACGATGTCTGCTAACACTCCTTGATCTTATTTTCCTCTCAGGGGTCCTACGACTCCCTGTTTTGTCCAACTTCTTTTCGATCCTATCCAGGCTCCGTATCAACTTCAAGTTGAATTCTCCCTGTTGATCCTTGCCTTTCATGAGATTTCTGCTATCAACTCGGTGAGCCTGGGCATCCTTCTATAATATTTCAATGATTTTCATCATGTTCCCTTCTTTATCCATCTCTTTTCTGTACCCATTAGAGTTCGATCCTTCAACTCCCAAGTGGACGTCCATTCCTTTTTCTTCATCATCAGAACTGGAAGTAGTCTATGCCTCTTCCATTCTTTGCACTCAGTGGAAATTCTAATTGGTTCTGGCACTCGCCAAACTTTTGCAATCACAACATGCAGATAGCCAAAATTTGTCAGGCCATCATTCCTTAACAATTCCCTCAACATTCATAAACAATTTTAAAACATTTTCATTTATAAACAAATCTAAAAACGTTCAGATTTCATGAATTTTCCGAGCTCTACTCAGCTCTGTAGGAAACTCATGCCTTAGTCCTTTTCTCTCAGTTCCCCAACCCACACGACCATTGTTCATGACCAAGCGCTAGATATTCAAGGTTCTCTAATCAAGACTTCAGAGTTTTTGGTTTTGGAGGTTCCCATACTCATTTCCCTCTCGAACTCCCGAGTTCTGAACTTCTAACCTTTCTAGCCTCCGTGCCCATTGTACAACTATCACCAACCATGGTGGTGACACATGTTTCTCTTAAGAAGGTCCATGTTACTCTAGGTGATGCCATCTGACCCCACTGCTTCTACTTTTTCCTTTGGGACCCACTGGCATGTGGCACACATCCCATGTGTCCTCGTCCATCCCAGTGGCGTCAGCCTGACTCACTACTTTGGCTCATCAGGATTTCATGATTTCAAGCTTCGGGAGTTTGTGCGTCCGCACATCCTACTCCTCCCAACAACCGATCTCCCAAAATTACTATCTGTGCTTCTGCTTGATCCAATAGTCAAGATATTTTTCCTAGATCTACGGTGTAGATCTTCTCGAGTTTTTGGGGTTTCAGGTTTTAGAAGTTTGCACCTCAGTGCACCCTCCTTTTCCCGATAGCCAAACTCCCGAAAGGCTTCCCAGATATCCTTCCAACACCTTCTCCGGATCTAATAGTCGTAAATGTCTCTCCTT
The DNA here is from genome assembly GCA_009831015.1 of Picea engelmannii. NCBI lineage: Eukaryota > Viridiplantae > Streptophyta > Pinopsida > Pinales > Pinaceae > Picea > Picea engelmannii. Next base: position 84,046 of record ML804701.1, read on the forward strand.
TCGAATAGATCCTATGGCTCCCACACTCCAAGTGTTGAGCGCTCTCTCTCCATGGTCAAATACCACGCCGGTTACAGTTTTATTCTACCGCTACCCCTCCTGAGCTTCGTAACATGACCAAGTAAGTCCTTGGTGCTCAGGAATGGTCTAAGGTTCGAAATTAATTCCTCCAACAAAATTTCCACTCGATGCCTTGGGGTCCAAATACCACTTATCTGACCCATCCAGGCTCAGCGTTGAAACTTGGGTCTCTGATACCAGATTGTAACGTCCTCGACCACCAACAGGCTGACAAACACCGCTACGCAGAATAGAACTTAAATAGTGTTCTTTTAAATGAAGTTAAAGGACTTAACAGAGTAAACATAGATTTACTACTAACATACAAAATTAATGGAATTAATAGTAAATCCATTCATGCAACGAAATACATGATAATATTGAAATCATAACAGACATGCATTTTAATTGAAATTAAACACATGCATATACTTATCTTTGAAACTGTTGTAACTCCACCAACTACGTTCAGACCTTCCATGAACCTCCCAGCCTTAGACCTCGCTTCTCATCATGCTCAATAGTAGGTCACCCTCGAGCTAGGACCAAGCTTCACACAAGGTAATGGAATCCTAGACTAGGCTGAGGTGACAGGAAAAATGCACAGAGAAACCAGAAGGATTCTCTTCAGGAGCCTTCTTACGCCCACTACTCACAGGCTCTCATTCCCCACATGCCTGTTCCACATGGGAGTATACACCTTAAAAAGAACAATCCATCGGTGCTTCACCTTCCTCTCTAGGTCTCGACAACAGGCCAGATCAAGAAATCTCAAAGCTCCGTAGCTAGTGCTGGACTCTCTTTGGGAGAAAACCACTTCCCAGCAGACTCTCTCACCTGGGTAGAGTTGCTCACAGGCCTGACAACCTGCCTCTTCTACCACGGGCCTAACAACCCGATTCTTCGACCAGTTTCAACCCAATTCCCACAAGTTTAGGTTGATAGCAACAACAACAGATTTGGCTAACTCACAGGTGACAACAGCAATATGAAAAATTGGGTGTGGACGTCCAGAAGACAACAACAACCATAGTTCATCACTCATTCATGTAAGGATGACAGTCGCAACAGTAGATGGGCATAGGTCTAAAAATGGCAACGGCCAGACGCTAGACACAACACGCTCAGGCAATTTGCCCATTGTCGGGTTCCACAGAAGACACATAACAGTTCACCGGTTTTGGTTCTCAGAATTGCGTGAGGGTTAAACAATAGAGGTTCCAAAGCGAAGGCAAACAGTTTTAAGATAGAGGATCCGAAAACTGGCAGCATAGACGCAACAATGGAGGACCAACCCCCAACACGGCTCAACTCAACAGTTTTAACTGCATACGCCCAGGTCGACACTTGTCTTCCTGGAGCTGCATGCATTCCCTTTTTTCACATGCCAGAGCTGCATGCGTTGCCCCTCCCAGGACTTAGGATAAAAACATACATTTCACATAGCTTTTGGAATAATAATAAATTATTATTCCCAAGGACTCAAGCCCCTAAGCTTAGCCCCTCTTCCAACCTTCCAGCCCCCTTTTCCCTTATCCACTCTGTGGAAGATTAGTCCCCCATCACTCTTTCTTTGTGGTCGGTATGCACACAATGATGCTTATTCTTTATTAATGTTTTGCATATTACATATACAAAAATAGGCTTCTGGCCTTAATACTTAGGCTCTCTCGACTAATAAATACATAATCCCACCAACTTATCAATGCTCAGCTCACCAACCTACAAAACATGATTATAGTTCATAAAAATGATTACAATTCATAATATAATTGGGACACTGTCGGGGGATATTACAGCTTGGAGTTGAGAACCCATTCTTGGTGCTAAAATAACATGAAATGTAGAAATAAAAGAAGAAACAATCAACTTCTTGGGGATAGAACACACACACAAAAATATTCAACAGAGCACAATGTACGAAAACCTCTATAACAAAGAAATGACTGGTGTAGTGGTTGTCCACAAGCCAATCTTGGTTGATCCCTGTTATCGCACAATCTATATTTGTCCAAAGCTGGAGGAAAGTGAGACAAGATTGATGTAACAATGGGATAACCTATCACTATCACCTCAATAGGAAATCCCTTTCTTTTAGGAGTAAGAGAGAAGCTACCCGAAGGGAGGCGACCCTAGTGAGTTAAAGGGCCGGTGAACTAAGACAGGAATAAAGGTACCCCCCTCTCACTGGTCACTCAACTCAGAATGTGTTACAAGGTTTATGTCTCAAAGGTATGAAGGAAATGTAGAAGATGAAGTGTGCCTTTCCGGAACAAGACAAGACAACACATAGACACACAAACACACACACACACACACATATATGACAGTTTCAAGTACAAAATGACATCAAAGCTTCAAGAGACAGTAAACCGATGAAATATATGCTAGCTGATATAAAATTGTAGAAAATAACAATTTTACAACAACAATTAGTAATGTTTAACAACTTCAAGAAGTACTCTTAAGAAATGCTCTAAAAGATAATGAAAATATAGCATTTAATGTATAGAATGATAGTAGCTTGTCATGAACAAATTCTGAAGTGATTAGCTAGCAACACATGTTGAGTATGCAAAAATGTTGATTCTCTAATGTGGTTGTAGAAAACACTTATAACAACAACAATGAAATTAGTTTTCTAAGCTAGGTTAGTGTTAGTGTTGGTTGGTAAAATATTGAGAGTTTAAGGTTTAAATGTTTTTTTGATCAACCAGTCAAAGAGAGATGAGACTATCACCTCTAAGGGTTATGGAGTCAAAAGTTTTAGCAAAAAATACTTGAAGAAACAATGATGAGTATACTTGTGTAAGTAAAATAAGGATGGATCTTTGAGGAGTAGCACCTTAATTCCTCTAAGAACCAAGATTTAGGGAGGTGAGGTAGCTAGATAGTAGGCACTTCTAGGCCCTAACACCTTCCTCATCCTTAGACTATTGAAATATATTGAATGTAATAACAACTAGACAAGGCTTCTAAAGTGCTAGAACTTTAGGGCTATAGAAGCTTCTCTAGGTTGGATCACCTTAAGAAAGTTTAGAAAATGAAGTGCAAAGAAGAAGCACCTTATGTTCTTTACTCACAGGGTTTCTCAAGTATGCAATTTCATAATCTTTAACATGAATAAGAAAATATACCATAAACATTTAAAATAAAATGAGAATTGTAGATTTACTTACTTCACCGAGAATAATCAAACAACAATACCCTAGATTGCCAAGTAAACCTCACCAAAAATGATCCAAGATGGAAGTATTTAGTCTCCAAGACAAGCGTGCCTCACAATTTCAGCTAATAAACCCCAAAAAGGGTGTTGATTTCAGTCCACTCTCTTCAATGTGAGAGTCATGATGAAAAATGAATGTCACTTTGTTGTATTTACCAAAATTTGACCAAAAATTAACTTTAATTCAAAAATACATGGCCAACCTTCAAAATTGCCCCTTAAATTTACAAATTAAACAAATTTACATAAAATGTCTCTAAAGAAGGTGACATTATCCCTCTTAGGGTGATGTTAGGTCTCTTCAAGGAGATGTTGGGCTGTAGGAACATGGCGCTAGGCCTCCAAAGGGCTTGTCCACATGTGCCACCATCATTCTCAAGGAACCTTGTCCTCTTGGTCTAGAAGGATAACTTCTTAGCCTCCAAAGGCTAGCGTCTTGGTACACAGAGGATGGAAACCCCCCCTAGGCCTGCCAAAGATCCTCCAAGTGAAACGGCCTATTCCTTCATTACACAAGCTAGTCATCACTGTCTTTCCCCATGCTTGGGGTCTCATCATCCACCCCTAGGCTTCAATCCCTCATGAAGGTCCAAAATGGTCATTTCCTCATGAATACCTATCCACCGGGCAAGGTCCTACAAATAAAAATAGGTATGCTCTCTAGGGGTTCATGCATCACAAGTATCATAAAAAGTAAGAAAAATCTAATAATCAAAACACCCGAACATGTGCATCAAACCCTATTTTTCAAAACAAACAAATGATGAAGGACGTTATACAATTTGTAAAATTTAGGTTTGGGAAGGGTCTCAAGGTGCCCTATTGGGTCAATCACTCTAAGGTCCATGGTGTTTCCTAGGTGGAACCTATCCTAGTCATGCGTTTATGTGAGATGTTGTGGGATGAACTTTTGGGCATGGGGTTCATGACATACAATGGTTTGTATTGTCTTACCTATGGATGCTTTTGTAGAGGGTGAGCTTTGCTTTGTCCGCAATGCAATTTTTCCAAGCCCATTTGTTTTTCATTCTTCTTCTTAGCTTTTTATTTCATATTTCTTTCATGTTTCAAGGAATTCGTTGGAGGCCACTGTCCTAGCTTAGTGTCCAGGTATGACAGTGTCATTCACAAATACCTCGTGGAAATGAGAAGGATGGCTTGTGATGAGACCCCCTTTCCCTCAATCATGCAACTAAGAGCCACTACCCTGGCTTGGTGACTACATGATGGTAATGTCATACCGCTAAATACCTATCATCATGATAGGTCGGATTGTGATGAGACATATTATCCCTCAACTAACACCTTGAATATTCATTATCATTCATTTTCTAGGTCCCCATTTCTTTCAGAGAAGCATTCCATTTCTTTATCGAGGATCCCGAGGCGAAGCATCTCAAAGTTTTTATGATTGGATTTTATCTTTTTCCAGCTACTTTTACCCTTTGGTCCTTTAGCCACTTCTTCCCATGAGGCAAGGTACAATACCTTCTTGGGTCAATACACTCGAAGATCCCAAAAGGCTGGGGAGATGGAGGGAAAGAAGTATGGAAAGTGGAAAGTATGGTAGGGAATAAATGATGACTCTTCAAGGAACCACCAAGTATTAACCTATTCCTAAGGGTAACCAACTTACTAGGACACAATGAAACCCCCCCAGGTTTAAATAAGGCAAAGAGCATAAATTCCAAGAAAATGTTATGAAATAAATAAATATCCTTTGCAACATGTTCAAATGATTCAAATATTAGAGTGACACTTACCATGATACCTGAACTCATTACCTCATGGAGCAAGACCCATTTACTTTTGGGACTAGGCTAGTGTGGTGGGAATTGTTGTTGGTGATGTGCATAATGCATCAATGAAAAGAAGGGCCCTCCGGGGCTATGATCTATCCATGTGTCTCTCGACACTCCATGTATGAAACCTGTGGGCCTCGAGACATGATATTCTTAGTTACCCCTAGGTTGGGGGTAACAATGCCCAAATCATTTTTTCATCTTATCTTCTAGAATCCCATTGGGCACTATAGCTTGGGGATATTTTTAGAATTTATACTCGTCTTTCTGATCTCCATTGATTTTCCAAGCATTTGCAGGGCCATACTATTGCAGAACACCCCAAGGAAAAATGAAAGGACTTGGTTGTTCTTGGTTCAACAACTTTGAGTTTAATTATGAAAATACAAATCCAGAATCATGCATCAAATTCACTCCCAAAACATATGAGAAACCTCACTTTTCTCTTGAAGCAATACCCTTCATTACCATGCGAAAATCCTTGTAATTGTAATCTTGTAAAACTTGAGAAAACTCATGGGTGTTGAAAGAGTTCATATGCCCTTGGATGAAAAGGTAAATTGATATCCTTCTAGAAGAGACATTAGGTAGCTCAATAGGAGAAACATCAAGCTTGTCCTTACCAACTTGTAAATTCGAATCTTTCTTCAAGAAAAAAATCTATTATGTCTAGAAATATGTTGGAGGTTAACAATTGCTGTAAATTCTTCTAACGACACCACCATTCATGATATACACATAAGGCTCGTGGACATAGGAAAATATATAATAGGTTTGCATTTTTTTTTATCATTTATAATCATTATCACCTTCTGATTATTTTAAATACAGAGGGAATAAAACAATGACATTGAATGGTAGTCTTTGGTTGTGATCCCATTACACACATAAATGTATGCCTCATTGAATTGGTGCGTTTGTTGATGATCCATACACGTAACCCTCATTGATTGGTAGGTTTGTCGGTGATTCCATCACTTACATGGAAGCATAATCGAAGTGCTAGCTTGATCAACTTGCCACGTTGGAGGGTGGTAACGCATGGACACTCTTCTGTAAAAAAAACCCAAATCTTTGACACTATGAACCTTTTCTTTTGTATTTAACCCATAAAACCAAAGCATTATCATGAAAAATTCCAGTTGCCAGGACATATTTATGATAATTTAAATCCTTGATTACAACTTGGTGAGGTGAAAAATATACTATTTTACCTTACCCTCGCTGAGTGATTTGATATATTGATATAATATTGTAGGAGAGACTTGAAACACATAACATGTCATTAAAATGACCAAAATCTAGTTGCACTACTCCAAACCCTACAACAGTAAGAGATCTATAATCACCAACAAATATTTGTTTAGTGTTGCATTCATCAAGAGTAGAAAACATAGTTTTATCCTTAGACATACAATAAGATGCTCTAGAATCATCAAGTCACTCATTTTTAGAAGAAGTAGATGTTGCATTGAAGGAAAAACTAGGAGCGGAAAGTTCATGTCCATGAGAAGAAAAAAAATTAAGATTGATGTTGTGCTTATTCTGAATTAGAGAAATTTTGAGGTCTAAAATGAGCCTCCTAAGGAAAACAATAAAATAACATTTAAATAATAAAAGATTTACGAATTTTCAAAGGGAAATATTTTTTTTAATCATATTTTAAATTTGTTTCCTTATAGGTTTTACTTTGAAAATTTCAAGTGTAGACACTCATTGGATGCATAATTAAATTCTTCGTCCAAAGAGTACCCACTCTACATACTTTTGATAGAGACATAGTAAGATAAACTTGAAATATATTAAAAAATGTGTTTCTTGGGAATGGATGTGGAATTAAATTCCGCATCCAACGATTATACTCTGCATAATTTTGATAGAGCCATGATGAGTGACATTGTTTCTATATAGATTTATTTTAAGGCTAGGAATACTTGGTCATTTAACTTTATCACCTAGGGATACTTATTTTTCTTGTCACACACACACACACACACACACACACACACACACACACATTTTGTGAAAAATAGATGTACTTGTATTGGCCAATAAGGAGAATATTAAAACTAACTCCTAACTCGGAAATAAAAAAACAATATTAATGAAAAGCATAAATAATTGAAAAACAAACTAATTTTCTAAATCATAAAGTAAGGGTTCTAATCCTGAGCCAATATATGACTACCATATTAATTTGAAATACATAAACAACATGCAATCTCTTCCATCTTTGTGATTGGGTCTTAGTGTCTAATATTCATCATATAAATGGATATAAAAATTCTGCAATTAAATTACAAAATTAACATAGCTTGTGAATATTGTCTAACTCAAACAAAACATATATGTGCGAAGCAATGGAAATTGTAAATGGAAAGCATAAAAATATAGCTCAACAACAATTCTATATCTATAACACAGTGATAAACATGAGAAAATAAAACTCATAAACTTAAAAATATTAGGAAGAGTGGTACCTCTAGAGTGGGGCCTTGATCTGAATGCCTGTTGCCTCACAAACTCTTAAGACGAAATGCTACAGTTTTTTAACACATTCTAGTATGAATCGACTCTTCTTATTAAAAGGAAAAAATATATTTTTTATAGTTTTAGCTCAGTCATAGCATCAAAATGTCTAGATTTCTCCCCTTGGATCCAAATCTCATATAATATATAAATATGGGTTAAGCCCGTTTTTAAAAAACAAACAATAGATAGAAACTAATAACAACTGCAATCCTACTTGCCCCTCCACGCTAGATTTCATTAGTTGGAAGGAAGGGTTTGATCCACCATTCATTATTTATCATGGGGATGAAGTCTGGCTCTGCATAATAAGAATGACACATCCACATTCCCCCAGTGTGGCCAGGATACTGAATCAACAAGTAGGAATAAAAATTCCTCTTGTGTGTTCTTTAACTAACACCCAAGATCCATGCTAATGATAATTATGTTGTTAGAACAACTTTAACCATCCACCAGAAATTGGTTAAAGCACTAATGGTGCTAAGAAGATCCACTTGAGTTATGGTTTCACGCAGGTACTTGAAAATCTTGTTCAAAATATTCGTCTCAACCATATATTAGCACTTGGAGCTTATTTAATAGTCTATGAAAGATGCCCCACACTTAAAACTATATATTTAGCACACAACTAATAATGGAAAGCAACAAATCAAAAATTATTTTGACCAATTGTAACATCCTACTCTTGCACACACATGATTTGAATTATTCTTTGAGGACACTTTCGTACAAGTGATCCAGGTTTGGATATGGTTGTTTGTTTCACTTATGGATTATGATGATGATATGGTTGGATTATGATGTTATGTATTTGATATCTATGTATAGACATGTGCTATTGATGGGTTTCTCCTAAGTGTGTAGGACACTCGACATATTGAGGATGCCAATGGCATCAACGTGCCTCCTTGGACTCTGGATCGAGTAAGGGAATGGACAGTTTATGGTTTGGGTATTTCTATTTATGCATATGTGACATATGATTGTGTATATTATGATGTTTTTTTATGGATCGTTGAGAGTGTTTCATTGATGGATGCAGGTTGACGATTTCTTGCTTATCAGACTCACATAAGGAGTAAAGGGGCCATGCACAACAACCAGGTATTTAGGGAGAGGTGTGGAGGTAGCCCTACCACAACCTACTAGCACTCTCGTCATGGTTTGAATTGTAGGTTAATGATTACCTAGTTTGAGAGATCCATGATGTCGTGAGGGAAGACTGAGACAATTGCTCATGAAGATTCTAAGGGACGCGCAATAAGGTAGGGTCCTTGTTCCTTAGAGGCCCTTAGTCTCTCACAAGGTCACCTAATGGAGTATTGAATTCAAGGGTTGGACAACTACCAAATCAGTCAAAGGTGAGTGGCACCCTAGGAGAACGTAGTGTGTCTTGAAGGGAACATCACATAATTAAAACTTGTATAAAGGTGAGTGGCACCCTTGGAGAATGGAGTGCATCTTGAAGGGCACGTCATGATTTTTAATAAAGGTGAGTCGATGAACCTCGGTGCCTAGAAAACAATAATTGTTTTGACATGGTTGGTCTTAAAATAATTATTAAATGAGAAATTTTTATTAGTTATAAAATTCTCTTAAAACAATTCTAAGCCTAGTTAAAAATTAAGCATAAGTATAAATAGGGTAAGAAGACTAAAAACTAAATAATAAATTAGTAAAAGGGGGATGAAGAAAAATCAAGTTAAGAATTAAAAAAGGAGAAATATTTTATCTAAATATTTAATTACTGATTATGTGCAAGAAATGATAAATTAGAACTAAGATAAGAAGGGAAATGAATGTAAAAAGGAATGTGGAAGCATAGAAAGGAATCTAGTCTAGTCTAACTAAAGAACTTTCCTAAATTAAACACAACTAAGTTTTAGAAAGGCTTCAGTTATTAAAAATGAAATAGAGGGAATAAAGGGACATCTAGGAGTAATTTTAGGAGCGCTATTAGGATGGGTGAGGGAATTTGACATTTAATTAAATTAAATAAGTGAATTTATTGGTGAAACTAAGGGAATGAGTGACAAGTGTACGGGGGGAATAATTCCCAATTAATTTTTAATAAAACAAATTAACGTGCAAATGGCGAGTGGTCACTAAGAAAAACTCTATAAAAGTAATGGCGGAGAGGAGGAATGGATCATGATTGGTATATGTAAAGTTATGCTGTTGGGATTTCTTTGACTGATTTTTCTTGTGGGAGTTGGGATACCCTGCTCGAAAAAGAGAGTGGTAGCTCGACCTTGCGAGGCCAGCTGGGAGCTAGATTTTTCTCTGGTTTTGTGTGTGTGGCCCCTTTGCGGCTCGGGGGGCTAAGGGGGAAGAAGAGTACCCCTAGCATTGGCTGGGAGACACCGGTGAGGTCTTCACAGTTAGCAAGAAGGACACAGGAGGAAGCACAAGCACGAAATAACAACTTCATATTCTTTACCTCCGGTTACGGTAATCCTAAACTGATATTGCGCTCATTAAGTTTCAATTTAAATGTTGTTTAGTTCTATTGCATACGCATTGTTGGGAAATTTTATTCAAGGTTTTATATTTTACTGAGATGTAATTAAGCATGCCATTGCCGTAATCCCATCTTTGTATTCGTTTCTCCATAAGAAACTTTCCCAGCCTTATGCTTCCATCATCGTGTTATTTGATTTTGTTTTTCTCCTTGGAAAAACCAAAGCTCTGAACTGAAATGGATTGGGTCTGCATTGTATCATAAAGTCGTGTAAGTAAAGATAATCCTTTGGTCTATGTTGCAATTCTTTTTATAGTCGTTTAGTTCCCTTAAAAACCTAGCAGTTCTGACCTTATTTACACAACATTGCTCTTCTTGAAACTCAACGATTTTGCTTGCCCCTTTTCTTCGTTTTGGAGAGTCTTCTATTCTTGTATTTACCCAATGATCACCTCTTACACTCCACAATATTTACCTCTGTTACACTGCTAGTTAACTTGGAATAAGCCCATAAATTTTTCTCTTTACCCACTGAATTTGACCACCCATCTCTGTGTTTGTTGGGATGGACCTTCTCCCCGTGTGGAGGAAACCCACACGAAATCCTCTCAGCATATTACCTGTTTCCCTCATAATTATTTACCTCTGGTTTACTGTGAAATAACTAGAGAAACCGCCCAAAATTTGATCCTTAACCTCTTCCTTCTCTCAGACGGGATTTTTTCTCTTTATGATCAGATCAATGTTTTATCTAGTGTACCAGAAGACCAAATTCACATCGAGGGGCACACTGACACAAGATTTATTGCCAACGGAGTTGAGTATGAAGGTTCATTGATTTGTGTAAGCAATTTGATTCTTTCATGGCGTCCTAAACAATTTTCTGAGGTAACTCCTGACTGTTTTGCAATTTTATTTTAAGCAACCTCTACCTCTCTTTTAAAATCTCCCAACCAGTTCGTATCTACCTTCAATGATTTCCACCCTTTTACTCAAATTTGCGTTCTTAAATTCACCCAACGAATTCATTGTTATATACAACGAAATTACTTATTAAGTGCTCTGCGATTTTTATGTTTTTTGTAACTAGGGGAATCGGTAACAACGACAGTATCGTACTCGCGTGACACGGGGTTGAATCCTGCCGGCTTCCTTATAACCTCTAGGGAGAAACGCACAACCCACAAGCATTCCCTCCGAGTAAATCAGGGTGAGAATCGACCTTGAGACCTCTTTTTACATATTTCCTTCCATTTACACGACACTTGCCAATTGGTCTACACCCTTGTGGGCGATTTTTATGTATTTTACTCAACCTTGCGTTCTTAAATTCGCCAAGAAAATTCATAGCTATATACATAGAAATTACCCATTAAGTGCTCTGCGATTTTTATGTATTTTACTCAACCTTCCGTTCTTAGATTCTCCCAGCGAATTCATTTCTATATACAACGAAATTTCCCATTAAGTTCTCTGCTATTTTTATGTATTTTACTCAGCTTTTCGTTCTTAAATTCGACCACCAAATTCATTCCTATATACAACGAAATTACCCATTATTGCTCTATGATTTTATGTATTTTACTCAGATGTATTTTTTTTTACAAATAGACCCTTGCGATGTTTTTTACTCCCATTCAAAATCACCCAATGGCCTTGCTGCCTTTTGCTCGCGATTGGAGACCCAGGGTGTTGCCTCTCTCTCTCCCTCTCTTTATTCAGTGTTTTTCATGTAACCTTTGTGTGCAATCCAAGAGAAACAAAACTTTTAATCTAGTAACCTTGACTTAGACTATGGAAAACACATGTTTTTATCAATTCAAGAATATTAATTAACTTAATACAGATGTTGATGTTTAGCTTTAGAATTTATATTAATTAATGTAATCCATAATTTGACTAAACAATGACACAATTGGATTCCAGTCAATGAAATTATGCGTAGTCAAGCTACATTAAGAGTTGTTTTATTATGAAGCTTGAAGCACTTGATAGTTTATTTGTAATTATTTTTCTCTTGCGTCCTTTAAAAACTGGTGGATTTTTCTCTACGCCCTTAGAAAAATGATTGACAGATGATTGATTAAGCATTTAGGATCAATTTCACCCTTGAATAAAGTTGAAGTATGATTGGTTAATAATTTGATTCTCTTGCGCATTGAATATTCATTGTCAAGGAATGATTATGTTAATGATTGATTGCACACATCGATTAATGTTACACATGGTTACACGAGTGGTTAGATTTTTAGTGCACCATGAAATCCAATGTAAATAATGATTGTGTTAGTTATTTACTTCTTGTGCAATAAAAAATTATTGCAAGGAATGATTATTATTGATATTATACTTCGCATGCGCCATGGAATAAAAGTGGAATTTGATGTTGACTACACTGCGCCTTGATTAAGTGATGATTAGGATTGATTGAATTTTCGACTGCACCCTAATTTAAATACCAATAATTACTTGTGCCATTAAATTTGTTATTGTATGATGGATTAATAACTAGTTTTCTATTGTGCCATTGAATATTGATGTTTCTTGATTGGATTAGAATTTGGTTACTATTGTGCCTTTATTATTATTGAAGTATGATTGATTTATTAATTGTATTCTCTTGTGCCTTGTGAAATAAAATCGATATCTCTTGCGTCTTGAATTGTTGATGTGTAAATGATGGATTAATTGAATAGAATTCTCACACGTAGTTCAATAATGTGATGTATGACTAGTTGAGGGATTTGAATCCTTGCGCGCACTGAATTATAATGTAATGTATGGGTTTATATATTAGTCTTCTTACACGAAATGAAAAATTATTATTACGGATGATTGCGTAGTGCGATTGGGATTTGCGCCACAAATATAACTGATAAATGCTTTTGCGCCTTGGATTTAATATGCTCTATGATGTGTTATGTGAATGATTACTGGCGCACCATGTTTAATGGTGAATTAGGATTGATTGATTGACGAAATTGATTATCATTGATGTTGTTGATTTAGCATAGTTAGTTTGGTCTTGATTGTGTTAGTGGGACATAAACACCTCCTTGATCCTCAAAACAGTCGCCATCTCTGAGACCTTAAATGGTTAAAGTCAATTGGAACCCGGGCTTGAGCGTTGCTTATGTGTCCTGGAGGTCCTAACCTTGCAGGGTAGGTTGGGTGGGTAGTCATTTTATAATCTTTATTTGATTGAATGTTGTTGTAATTTGCTTCAAGATTTTATGATGTGCTAATCTGCTATGCTATTTACGTTTATGTGTAGCTATCCTTCATTGATGCGTTGATTGCGTCGTTAGTTATTTCCATGATGAGTAATGGGTACTTCTTTAATTATCAAGTTGTGAATAGGTGCTTCCATGATCATGTGTTGATGTTAATTTCTTAATGCAAAATAAGAAAAAAAAATTACCTTTTGTTCTTTGACTTTTCTTAGGTGTAACAGAGGGATGTTACACCAAATTCATAGAAAAATAAACAAAACACAATCTGTAACACCTATGAGCCATTTCACTAATAATATAGATAATTAATAATAAGTGGGTGTTCAAATGAGGAAAATATAAGTGAAAAAGGAGAGTCAGGATAGCTTAAATGCTATCATATATGAGGCCTAAAATATCCCCCTTCCAAAAATGGTTGCATATCCCTTATGTGATGTAGAATCCGTCCCCTCCTGGGGTTATGCGACCTCCCAGTCAAGGATCTTCAAAATATCGAACCGAATCGGCTCTTCGGGCCTTCAATAGACCCTGAAAAAATGACACACATGTCCCTTTGATGTTACCTGCAGGTTCAAATTACTCGCAACCCTGCTCTCCGACGCTTCTGGTAACAATAATTCACGAGTACCAGCTCTCATGCTAGACTCCTTCTCCAATATGACCACGGTTGTGACATCGGTCCAACCCTCTTCGCAACTTCGGCTTCGACAATTTTGCGACCTCTACCCTTCCCTTCTTCCGAAACACCTTCTGTCGATACACATGGATCTCTGTCGTGTGTCCTCCTAGATCTGACGGTCCAACTCTACTTCAACCTTCATGACTTCGCAAATATTGCGCTTGCCTCACATAATTTCTCTGAATCTTTATCTCCTGAACTCTCTAATCTTCTACCATGTATCCTCCTCACAGCCAACGACTATGATCACTTCATGACTTTGTGACTATGATGATCCCGCTCTTTAAACACTTCTACGCCTCCAAACCATGAAGTGCTGAAAGACTCTACGACTAACCTCTGTGAAAATCTCTCAGATATGACGATCTAGAATGATCCCTCTCCATCCTGAATGAATATTTCTCACTTATTTGGGAAACCTTAAAGGGATCCTCCCTATTGAATATTTCTCACTCTCTCTCACTTTCTACAACTCGATTTTCTATAGGTGGATCTACACGTCTTATAGGCAGCATGGTGCTGAAATTTCTCCTTTACACAACTACCACTTGATGTCTCTGATACCACTTGATGATATCAGACCACTTCCTTTCACATTCTCACCTTTTCCTGTTGTCTGCAAGCAAGTTTCCACTCTAATACCACTTGATGCAAACCACCTTCCCTCCTAGGGATTTTGCAACCTCCCGGTCAAGGATATTCAAAACAATTAATATGAATCGACTTTTCGGGCCTATAGCAGACCCTGGAATAGCTTACACATGCCCCTTTTTGTTACCTCGTAGGATTGAATTACCTGCACGACCATTTTTTGGCGTCTCTGGTAACTTTAAATGGTGGGTGCTAACTCCTCTGGCTAGGCTCTTCTTCTCATATTACCACGAGCTATAACCTCAGCCCAATCCTCTTCGCAAATTCGGTTTCAACAGTTTTGCGACCTCCACCCTTGCCTTCTTTCGAAACACCTTCTTCCGATACACATGGATCTCTGCCGCATGTCCTCCTAGATCTGACGGTTCAACTCTACTTCAACCTTCGTGACTTCACGAAGATTGCACTTGCCCTACGCAATTTCTCTGAACCTCTAGCTCTCGAACTCTCTAATCCGTAGCCACGTATCCTCCTTGCAACCAATGACTAGGATCACTTTGCGAATTTGCAACTACGACGATCACGCTCTTTAAACACTTACACGCCTCCGAATCACGAAATATTGAAATGCTTTACGACTAACCTCTGTGCAAATCTCCCAGATCTGACGGTCTAGAATGATCTCTCTCTCTCTCCTAAACGAATATTGCTCGTTGATTTGAGAAACCTTAAATGGCTCCTCCCTATTGAAGATTTCTCACTTGCTCTCCTTCCTGAGCTTGTTCCTCATTCAAAATTCTTCTCCTTAGAGCACTTTCTTAGACACTTATTCTAATTTCAGTCTATGCACACCTTGTAACAGGTTCTCCTCCACAACTTAGCTTCTCTGTGGATAACTATGCACACCTTGCAACAATTCTTCCCACTCTTCTACAAATTCTCTTGTGCTACTCCTCCTGAGCTTCTGAGTCAAAATACTATGTCAACGCACTCCTTATCGACAATATGCACTCTTTGCATACAAATCTCTAAGTTATTTCTCTTGGAATTTCTCCTTCTCGACACTCTGAACTTCTCAGAATGACTTCTTCGATACTTAGCCAAGTATCGACGCTGTGCAAACCTTGCAAAAAACTTCCTTCAACTTGAATCTTGAAGGGCGATTGTGCACTACTTGAAACAGTCCTTCCATGGCTCAATTGTTCCTCCTGAACAATATGACTCTGAGCGTGGTTCCTCCTACACACACTTTCAAGCTATTTCTGCTGAACTTTATGAGTCACGATAGACTCTGTCATGCAAACCTTGCAGACACTTATGCACTCCTTGCATACAAAAGTTTCATGTTATCTCTTCCGAGCTTCTGAATCGAAACAAACTCTGTCAACGCACACCTTGCGGACACTATGCACTCCATGCACAGTCTTGTAGAAGAGAAACAATTGAAACTTATCTAATGTCTCACAAATTCATACATTCAACCATGTAATTACATTCATAACATAAGAACATATAATAATAGAGAATTGAAATTAACAGAAATCCTACCATTCATTCATTCAGATAGACATAAAAACACAAAACATTTGGAACAATGCTCCTCTGTTATATTCATTCAAATGGTATGTACATGTATTCATACATCTCTTAGCAGCTCTCAGTTACAATGCTCTTCAACAATAATCTCTATTTTCAAAACAACCTCATTTGGGCAACAACACATTTATTTATTCAACACGAGCTCATTGAGTTTTCCCTCCAAGCTATCTTAGTGCTATCCTATCAAAATAAAAGAATTCAACTACTAAGGATTTATTACAATAAATGTTTGTGACAGACAGATAAGATCAAATGCATCGAATCTGTAATGTAACTACTACATTAAAAGAAAGTACATCCATCATCGATCTCATGTGATAGTCCAACTCAAAAACATTTAAGAAGTTCTTAAATTATAGTCTTTTCATAATATTTGCATGATATGCCTTCTTAAATTCAAAATCATTCTTCAAAATGCACGCTAGTGCATTGAGATTTATTCCACTCGCACTTTGCTAGCGATGGTCCTGCATCACAATGCAACCCACTAATCTCGCCATGGAAAACCTGCATGGAGATCACACCATTTGAAGCTTGGGTGACCATAGTCTCTTGAAGTATAAAATCTCAAATTCCTCTCTGCTCGATCCCATTGATCCATTTCTATAACCTCATCCCATTATGTGATAATTCTATAAGCCTTGGTTGGACACCATATGAGTGGGTAGTGAAATATTAACCCAATCCATCTAATACCAATCTTCCTCAATGAATTGGTGTAGAGATTAGATCTTTCCATGGATAAGTTAAATATAGAATAGGTTGTGGGGTCTTTAAATTTCAAGGAGTTGGGAAATTGTGTCCATTACGCATGAGAATCCACGAGGGCCTCAATGACATATTTATTAAGATTTGTTTCATAATGTGCCAAGGATAACTATTGGTGTTATATGATAATGGTTTCATTCCTGAGATCCACAATCATCCTAAAATTGACTTCTTGGATGGTCATAGGCATTGGGTATTCATATCAAACAAATAAGCTAGAGTTGAATTCTACATTCTCATAAAAACATGAGGATTCCTTCCACATGACCTGGTTGTAGACAAAAGATGAGAATTCCCTCAACTAGACATCTCCCACATATGGATTAGGGTTTCATTGTGAGTTTTCTGATAGAATAAAATAAAACTGGTAAATCTCGCATAACAAATCGTGATCATGCTGAGAGGCATAGGTAAAGACATCCAAAAATTGATCCATGGTAAATATTTTGATGTCATTCATTGTTGTAGCTTGTTGAATCTGAAATATGACCTATCTTTCATGTGGAAACATTGCATGAACCCTTGATGGAATTCTACAAGTCATACCTTACAAAGCAAGCTCATAGACTTGTAATTTCTGTCAAAAATCCATTAATTATTTCTTATAGTATTTAATCTTGTGTTTCCACCTATTCTCATGAGCAATATACATTTGAAACAATTTTTCTTTCAACCTTTAGATAGCATGTTGGTGTATTTCCCTATTAATTGTGCCAAAATAAAAGAGTTCATATTTATCTTTCCAATTGGGGAGATCATGTTTAAGTTGGACAAAGCCGAAAGTGTTGGTCATGATACCATTAAAATGAAATTAAAAAAATTGTCAAAAAAAGTGATAATACTATCAATCTTAGGTGTAGAAAAATACTTTTCAGACACCTCATCTCATGGTTTTCTACAACAAAGGCTTCCTCAGGATATCCTTGAGAAATATGGTCATTATCATCATTTTCATATCCTTAGTTTGCACTCTGAATAGGCTCAAAATCATGACGGTAATAATCATTCGTTGAAATACCATGTCTAGCCTCCTCTACTAGAGTAAGTGGTTCTGTTAAACTAATAGCCCCTAACAAAACTTCTAACTCATAAGTTTTTTTTCAAGTTTCTCTAAGATTTTTCTTTAGCCTTAGATTCTTTTTCATGAGGAGTTCTATTATTATGAGCAATCTAAGATATGAAGGCTTTTGATATAGTTTAGATTTATAAATAAAGGAACCCTTACCTTGTTGTTTTCGATATGAGGAACATTTGAAATGTTGGATGGGCTTGTACGCTAAGGGTTGAAATTTTAAAATTTGATCCTTTCCCTCCTCTTATGAATCAATTATATCAATGCATATGCATTTGGATTGAAAAAATTCTCCTCTTGGATTGGTGTTTTACCTCTCTTGTTGTGCACCTTTGACTTTCAAGATCGAGGCTCCTCTGATTTAGTAGTACCAGGGGTCTCAACTTGCCTTTGTTGAGATCAAGGTTTCCTTCTAGATGCAGTTGTAGGGGAAGAGGAGGTTGAGCCCAAGGTTTCCTTCTTCTTTGCTGAGCTTGTATAAATGAAAGGCAAGACCCCCACTTTAGGATTTTGAGACAAGATTCTTCCTGCTTTAAATGCGCTCTAGTTCCACTTGTGATCCTATAACTTGTTGATTAAGAGGATTTTAATACTTGAGAATTTACTTTACATCAACGAACAACGATTCTATTTGCATTGGTGACTGACAATTTTCTTTGCATCGATGATCGACAAGAATTGGTGATCGACGATTTCCTTTCAATCAATAATCAATGATTTTATTTGTATGAATGATCTCCTTTACATTGGTGATCAATTATTTTTGTATCGATGATTGGAAAATTCCTTTGCATCAACCATTAGAAATTTTTTTTGTATCACTGATTGACGATTTCTTTTGCATAAGTGATTGGTGATTTTCTTTGTATCGACGATCAATGATTTTCCTTGTATTGGAAATCAAAGATTTCCTAAATAGTCCCTACTTCACATAATTTCATCGAACTCTAGAAGGATACATCGACGATTGATACTTCACATCATAAAATTACAAAAAAATCCCTACTTCACATAATTTTTCAAAACTCTGAAAAGCTCCATCGACGATTGGTGATTCTCTTCATCGACGAATTACAAAAAATTCCTTACTTTGTAGAATTTCATCGAAATCTTGAAAGATCCATCAGTGATCAACAATTTATTTATCAACAAGTACCTACATCGCATAATTTTTCTGAAATATGAAAATATCCATCGAAGATCAGTGATTTTTTTCATTGGCGAATTAAGAAAAAGTCCTTACTTTGTAAAATTTCATGGAACACTAAAAAGCTCCATATCTAGGATGAATCTAGGCCATCAATCTCAAAATAAAATGTGATCTTGGACTTTGATTCACCAAAATATATTCCATGATCCCTTCCTTCCACCACCATGGAGTTGCCAATAGGGACCTTGTCTATTCACATCATCATTTGTATGGATTTTTTCAAAACTCTTGAAAGATTATAATTTTCAAAATTTCACAATATTTTCAAAATTTTCATTTTTTGTCGAAATGCTCTTCTTTTTCTCCACCATGCGAGCTCTAGAATTAGCTTCCCATGTCCAAATTTGACCCTAAGCCTATCGATTCAACATCCCTTTGCCAAATTACATGCACATTTCACCCAATATTTGGGAATTTTCATTTTGAATTCACCTTTTTCCTAAATTCGACATACACTAAAATTCCACAACAATGAATTTCTCAAATTCATGTTGGTTTTTATTCCATATAGGTCCAATGTTGAAACCAAAATCTTTGATACCACACTGTAGTGCCCCCACTACTAAAGGACCCAATTTTTTTTTTGATACCCATTTAATCTAAATCATACAACAAGATATAAATGTATGTAACTAGAAGAAACATTTAAAAACATGAATATAGTTCCATTTATATGAACACAACACTAACAATTCACTTAAAACATGGAGTTTATGCACAACAAATTAAACCCATAAATAAAATAGTGAACAAAGATAAAACACTTGTCTTTTTAAGCAATGTTCAACGAGATGAAAATGATGGAAATTCCACCCAACCATAGGATTCCTGCCCCAAATTTGATCAACAAGTCACCCCCAATCTAGGGCTAGGAATCCACAAGAAAGGTTGTCTCTCACAACCCAATATAACCCACAACAAGATGATTTTTCCTACAACTATTCAAATCCACCAATTCTCTTCCCCTCAACCTGCACAACCCAAGGAATGTGATCCCCCTTCTATGCATGTAGTTCTTCGAGCCTTCCCACTTCCCTATAGGTATCCAATAGAGGTTGTTTAGGAATATCTCTTGTTGGGGACTCCAGGGACTTATAGATGCAATAGGAAAAGATCACAATAGCCAACTCACCCGTTGCTAGAGTAATCTCTTACATATAATATCACTCTACTTGCATAAAAAATTGCTTCTTAACGAATTTATAGCTCCAACAAGCTACCACACATTCTGACTATGGATTCCTTCAAACTCCAATAGTCTCCACACTCTTATTGTCCTAAAAACTACATGTAAAAATTTCCCACAATACCCATTTGAATTTTACTTTTACCCATCGATGTTGACTCTCTAAACAAATTTTTTCTATACAAAATTTTACCATCCATAGGATCCCAAAGCTTGTACCCTTTCACACTAGTCTTGTAGAAAATGAAAATACGTTTCATGACCTTGTTATCAAACTTTGACCGCTTCTCCTTAGGCACATGAGCATATGCCTTACAACTAAAAACATGAAGATGTTGGAGTGAGGGATTCTTTCCCATGAAGACCTCCATAGGGGTCTTATCCACAAGAGTTGAGGTGGGAGATTTATTAATAAGGTAACATGCAATAACAACCACTCCATCCTAGACCATTTTATCCAAGACAACTCCACTAAGCATACTCCTAGATCTCTCCATCAATGTCTTATTCATTCATTTCAGAACTCCATTTTGGTGAGGTGAATATGACTTTCTATCATGTATTTCAATCCATTCTCTTTACAAAAATGATCAAACTCTTCAGAAAAAAACTCACTTCCATTATCAATGCTCAACACCTTAATCTTCCTACTAGTGTAATTTTCTAAGAGACCTTTAAAATATTTAAACTAACTAAATACCTCATATTTAGTTATGAGAAAATATACCCATGTCATTCTATAATAATCATCAATGGATTTCACATAATACAAAGACTTATAAACTAATGGAACTTTAAGAGGACCAAATTCATCAGAATGAATCAAGTCCAACAACATAGAAGATTTATGAGAATTAAAATAAAATTGAACACTATTTTGTTTTTCATATTATATGTAATTCTCACAAAAATAAAAATCAAGAGCTCAATCATTCAATCCATCAACAATATTTTTTTTTTGAAGTTACATAGGCCTTTTGACCTATATGGCCCAATATCTAGTGCCATATCATCATATTCTCTATAGGTAACTTGGTTTCTAAAGAAAGAGATCATTTAGGTACATAGAAAGAACCCTCATAAGTAGATATAGGTTCTAATTATGAAGGTGTAGATTCTACATATCGCTTTACTGCATAAATTGAATAACTATTACACTGGATGGTGCACATATCAAGTTGGAAAAGATTCCCCACGCAAAGAACGTTAGTGAGAACCATAGCTTCTCAGACCATCTCACACCCTTTATTAGAGAAAACAACTTGCACACCCACATCATTTAGTTTTCTTGTTGACAGTAGGTTCCATTCCAAACCCGAAACGTGCAAAAATCCACTAATCCTCTTTATCATGATTCTACAACTGCTAATTATGTTGAGAGGAGAATCATCACCAAGGTATACCATCCTATTGTCATTTTTCTCATACATTAAAAACTAGTGCAGATGATAAGTCATATGGAAGGAAGTTCTAGAGTCTATAAAACATGCACTCTTGCCTACATGGGTTTCCAAATATGCAACAAAGGAATCTTCGACATTGTCTTATGAATTTTTTTCAAACTCATCATTAGAGTGATTATTTTCATTCTTATTCTTCTTTTTCTATTCCTTGCAGTCTCTTTTGATATTCCCAACCTTATCATAGTTACAATACTTTTCCATGGAATGTCTAGGATACTTAGGTCTCCCATAGGATTTGTATCTATCATTTTCCCTCTTCTTTCCTTTCTCCTTCAATCTTCCATTAACAACCAAGGCCTCACTGGTGGGTTTTAAAGCTTTCTAACTCACCTCCTCTGAGAGTAAAGTATCCATGTCCTCATCACGAAGTAATTTATTTACATTGCTTCCAATGGACATTAGTAGGTTGTCCCATGAATCATGAAAAGAATAAAAAATGGTCATACATCAATCCTCCTCATCTATGTTTACTCCAGATAATATCAATTGGGTAATTATAGTATTAAATACATTCATATGCTCAACTATAAAATCACCATCACCCATTCTCAAGGTGAACAACTTTTTCCATAGAAATCTTTTATTAACCAGGGATGTAGCATAGTACAAATCCCCCAACATCTTCCAAATATTTGTTGTGTTTTTTTTCTTTAGAGACGTTTAATAACATTGAATCGACCAAATATATCTTTATAAGGTTTCTCCTCTTTATCTACAACACTAAACACTATTCATCTTTCATACTATTGTTCCAGATACTGCAACCCATAGATATTGATCTATAAGAAAATCCTCCATCTTGGGCTTCCATAGCTCAAAATTAGTGCCATTAAACTTCTCCATTTCTAATCTAGACTGGATCACCATTACCTTGTAAAAACATTTATTTTTGGGCAAGCTCCCACTCAAACCATGATTAGATAGAAAAACCTTGTCCCTAACACTTTGCATCCAAGGAAATGAGGCTTTGATACCAAATAAAATAATACAAAGGTGCATAATACACTTCCTACACTAATTGATGAAAGAAGAATGTGCATAAAAATAAATAAACATAGTTGAAATAATAAATAACACAAAAACATACTACCATTAAACAATGATTTCCTAGGGAAAACCCTTTTGAGAGAAAAACCCCACACTCTAAAGCATGCTCAATGTATTATTTAATAATTAAGAAATGGTTATAATATATTACATAATCTCCATGTTG
Source organism: Picea engelmannii (assembly GCA_009831015.1). Taxonomy (NCBI): domain Eukaryota; kingdom Viridiplantae; phylum Streptophyta; class Pinopsida; order Pinales; family Pinaceae; genus Picea; species Picea engelmannii. The sequence goes on from ML804701.1 coordinate 107,141, forward strand.
TTCCAAAAAATTTGGTAGCATAATAGTAAGTTAAAAACTGTCATGTTATGTCCAATTCGAGAGAAGAATATGCACAAAACTAAATAATTATAGTTCTAATAAACAACACAAAAACATGCAACCATTAAACACCCAGGGAAAACTCTTTTGGGAGAAAAAAACTATAGTTCAAAGCATTCTCAATGTATTATTCAACAATTAACAAATTGTTATAATACATTAGAGAGTCTCCATGTTATTCCGTAGAATAAAGGTTCCAAAAGAATTTGCTAGCACAAGTTAAAACTCTTAGGTTACCTCCAACCTAAACACTCAATAAATAAGCATAACAAAGCTATAAACCATTTGTAGTTTTCCAATTCTAATGAAAACCATAAAAAATTTATTGGTTAACTATTGTTGCTCAACATTAATTGCTTGCCACCACTCAATATTTATTGCTTGATACTGCTTAGCATTCATTGATATTTTTTTTGGTTAGAAAAGTATAATATGTATGATACACTTGTCCCAACCAAACTTCCATTTGATACTATAGATTTTGAAATATTCACACATAGCAAACCAATTTTTTTTTATTTTTTATGTATGATTATAGCAAGTATAAGATTCTTTGAAATAGACAAGTGAGGTTTTGTTGAGCAGTATTTTAGAAAAAGATAGGTTTGTATTTTACTTTTTAAGAAGGGTTAACGTTGTACAATGAATAATAGTTTGTTTTAATTAGTAAAATGAGAGTGAATATAGGATCAAGCAGTTTACGTAATTGTGGGAGAAATGTTTTAAATATGTAACCTTTAGAGTAAGATATTGAATCAAGGATGCAGGCCTTACTCCTGGTATGTATTGTAAATTTTTCTGGTTGAATAATAAGAATATTAATTGTCATTGTTGCGTGGATGGATGTTTACCTGTAATGGGTTTTACAAAGTAAATTACTGTGTCATGCGTGTTTTTCCATTGGTCTTTTGTTCTCTTCTATAGATTTGTTCAGAATAGGAAGTTGAATCTATATATTGTGGTGGTCGCAGACCTGTAAATATCGATTGAGGAGACATATCAATTTTCCCTTCTTATGGTCGTTGACTGTCATTTCGTGGTTGCAGGCCTGTAGCACACATCGATACTTCCATTTTTGAGGTCGCAACCTATAGATTTCAGCAGAGACGAGTTGGAGCTCAAATTATTGTGTTCACTTCTTGGATTATTATTCCTCTTTGAAATTGGACCAAATCGTGGACAAGAGACAAAATCAAATGCAAACCAAGGTCGCAGCCTTTTTCGTATTTAAACCTTAAGTAAGGTCATTCCTTTTTCGTATTTAAACCTTCAGATTGTGGTGTTTCAGGCCGATGAAATCGGCAAGTTTACTGTTAGCCATAAACTATTGTCATTATATTTGGGGAACTTAGATCGTGAAAAGTGCAGTAAGGAAATTGGGCCGTGCTGGTTAAAAAAAAGAAAGAGTTTTTTTTAAAGCTTAAATTACTACCTGTTTTTGAGATCCAACCTTTGTTAAGGTTAATTATGCTTTTGCATATTTTAGGACAGTGATCCAAGTTTTCAGTGGTAAGTTCTTCAGGGAATGAGGCATGGTGCATTCCTGCTCAATATGTCTGATTTTAGAGATGATTCACACTCAAATGATTGAGAGTATTCTGCATTTGTACGCACATATGCCTTGTGTCTCGATGGGCACCTTGATTTCCCTATTTTGGGGAAATGTTAGTTTGGTGAAAGATCTAAGAAGGGTCAGAAGTCCAGGACACAGTCATTCAGAATCTAGTTTCCCTAATGGCTATGAATACAGAGATGGGCATTATGGTGGTAGCAATGGCTACATATATAACTCCAACAATTATGAATCTAGTTATGGGGGCTTAGAGAAATGGTTACAAACCTTCTTATGGTGATTATGATGGCAAATGGAAGCTCAATGATGAAACGTTGGAGCATTAAGACTCCATCATAAGATGCCTAGAGGTGAGCAACAAAGGGTCACTTGCATCGACTTGGCCATATTTGATCAATATTTCAAATGCAAAGTTCGAGGTGGAGCACTGATGGTGTCCAAGTTAGAAAGGTGGGTCTATATTTATTTATAGAAAGGCTGATGTGCTTAGATCTTTGTAGTGAAAAGAGTATTGGCAAGTCCATCAAGTGTTTGAGAATAGATGATGAAGCTGGTTCACATCCTTGGAATTTGGAAATTATTGCAAGGGAGTTGGGATCGAAGGGGCATGCTCCGTAATGCCAAGTTGCAGTAAGAGTTGTTGGCAGAAGCAGTCATGCTATGTGGTAAATTGATCCCCATCAATTGCAAAAGACTAGAAGGTTCTAGAAGAGGTATGAACAAGTCATCTTGTGATTACTCAAATGTGAATTTTTTGGGTTGTGATGCTTATGCTCTTATCAACGTTCTAATTAGGACTCAGAGAAAACAGGTAGATTTTTGTTGGTTAAGGTGATGGTGTTAAGGGATACAGATTGTGGGGTACTAATGCCCACATAATAATCATTAACATAGATGCAGTATTTGATGAATCTTCTCTTATAAAATTAGACATATTAAAAGATGAAAGGTACAAAGCATGACTAGTAGTAGAAAGGCATGTGCAAGGTATTGATTTATATGGAATTTTTTCACTAGTTGTTAAGTTTGTTTCTATTCATGTTATGTTAGCACAAGTTGTGTTACTTGATCTTGAATTAGAGAAGTTGGATGTTAAAATAGTTTCACATGGAGTTTTGGGTAAGGAGATGTATATGGAACAACTAGAAATGTTAGTTCAGGATCACAATAGAAGATTTGTTTGCAAAATCAAGAAGTCATTGTATGGCCTGAAGCTTGAGTAGGAAATGGTACATAATGTTTGATTCCTTCATGGTGAACCAAATTTTACAAGAAGTGACTAAAATCAGTGTGTTTATGGTATATTCATTATCTTGGTGTTATATGCTATGCCAATAGCGAGCACAAGCATGGTTGAGATCATCAGGTTGTCTCAGTTCGCTAGGACACTTGATATGAAGGATATAGGAGCAGTGAAAACTAAACTTTGGCATGGAAATACAAAGAGACATGAAATATGGTAAGAATTGGTTATCACAACATAAGTACATGGTTAATATACTAATAAAATTCGGTATGAATAATGTGAAATGAATAAATATTCATTTGACTTTCCACTGTAAACTTTATTCAGAGTTGTGTCCTAGTAATGAAGAAGAAAAAGAGTTATATGTCTCATGTATCGTATGCTAGTAGAAAGTTCGATGTATGCCATGAAATGGTCAGATATGTCACATGTAGTTGGCCTTGTTAGTGGATTCATGGAAAATCTAGGTAAAGCAGTGAAATGGGTGCCACGAGTATCACTTATATTGGTTGCATTGTTTTATTCTTTTGTTATGTTAATTCCGAGCTTGCAGGAGATTTGGACAAGAGGATATCTACCTCAGGTTATGTCTTGCATGAATGGAAGGATCTATTGGGTAAGTTTGGACAAGTGAAGGATAAGGTGGTTTGTGGTAGTCAAAGTGTTGCGCATTTGACTAACAATCCAACATATCAAAATGGGACAAGGAATGTAAATTGTGGTCAAGGTGGATATTATTGGAATGTGACAACTAATTCCTCTAAATTTGTAAGTTGGTTCAGGATGGTTTCTCCAACAATATATTGTTGAAACTATTTACGAAAATATGATCAAGCAATTTTGTAATTAATGTAAGCAGTTTACGTAACTATAGGAGAAATGGTTTAAATATGTATCCCTTAGAGAAATATATTTATTCAAGGTTGCAATCCTGCTATTGAGTTGTATTGTAAATCTCCTTGGTTGAATAATAAGAATATTGATTGTCATTGTACGATAGATGTTTCTGTGTAAATGGTTTTGTAATGTGTGTTTCCCATACATAATAGTTTGTTTTAATTAGTAAAATGAAAGTGAAAACTTCTACATCAATTTGTTTAGAACTGTTTTTTCTTTTTAATTAATTTTAATTAAAGATAAATGATAATTTGATTATTAAAATTAACTTGTTAGACAAACTATTTTAATTAATAATTTTTTTTTTGGTAATAAATATTTAATGATATATTCTTTGAATGAATTTCAGAAAGAGGAAACTTTTGCATTAACGTCAAAGAAATAAACAAGTCTTGATCCCCCAAGGGTCCAAACCTTCTCTACTCTTGTACCAAGAAAAATATAGCACTATAGATCCTTTCCAGATCACCATTTCGAACTCCAACCCCTTTCCAAAAATAGAAACCGTTACAAACATAAAACAACATGTTTTAACTGATTTCGTGCTTTTCAGGAGGCAAAATTCTAAAAAATAGGCTTCAAAATGCCGCTTATAATTCTCAAACTATAACAGTTTTGTAACATATGAGAACAATTTTTGTAGGTAAGATCGTTCTTAAGAAAAACCTCTCTCGTTTTCTTGAAATTCATCTCCATCTTGCCAGAACAAGTGTTGCAAAAACATGTCTCAAACATGAAATCATGAAAAATGAAAAATAGGGCTCAAAGATTCTTTTGAATTTCCCAATCCATGACACCTTTTTCAAATCTGGGAGTGGTTTTTATTATTTGTTTTGTCCTTAGCAAAAAATTCTCGAGGATTTTCAAAATTCCTCTCCAGTTGTTCAGAAATGGATCTCGAATTTGACCACTAAATCAATCATTTATGCAGCATGCCCTGCAGCTTGTGCACAGGAAAATCCTCTGAGTGACAACATCCTCTGTGCGAAAAAATCCTCTGTGCAACAACATCCTCTGTGAGACAACATCCTTTGTGTGATAACATCCTCTACGTGACAACATCCTTTATGCAACAAAATCCTCTGCGCGACAAAATCCTCTGCGTGCCAAAATCCTCTGCGTGCCAAAATCCTCTGTGCGACAAAATTCTCTGTGCAACAAAATCCTCTGCGCGACAACATCCTCTGCGTGACAACATCCTCTGTACGACACATTCCTCTGCGTGACAAAATTCTCTATGTGGAAAAATCCTCTGCATGACAAGCTCCTCTGTGCGACAAAATCCCTTACGCGATGCACAACAAATTTTGTAGCACACAGTGAATTTTGCAGCGCACAGTTGCAAATGTAAATGGAAATAATAAATGATAAAACTTTCTTTTGACAGTGACCCTTGGAGATGTTAGATGATGTTAGGAATAAAAACAATATTGGTGCTAACATGCATGGCTTTGCAAACTGTTGACAAACTTCTAACCTTAGCTATGAAAATCATGGTGCTAACAACTGCCTCCAATGGGGATGCTATCCTCCCTGTGAGGTAGCAAAGAATAGTAGACGAAGTGCCTTATCCATTGGGTTGTTCCCAAGCCATATACTGTGATATACAACTTGCAATCTATTTCGCCACCAACTTATTCTGCAACTGAACTAAACCCAAACTAAAAATACAAATTAAAAATTGTTGAAAGAAATGCTCGCCAAGCTGAGCTTATTCACACCTACCTACCCTAACTGCTGAAAAAACTGCCAATCAAGTGAAATCAAAATTCCAATGCAACCATATAAACACTCTATCCACTGTTTGCTTTCTTTTCACATGCTTGCTCCAAAGCCTATTTACTGATAATTCATTCAAAAAATTATGTATAAATTCAAATCTCAAAAAATTAAAAACAATGGGATTGTTTATCGCCTCCAAAAAGACTTCAAATGGATCCTAAAAAACATACATAAAACAACAATCATATTTCACCCCTTCCATTTCATCATTGTTTTCATGTAATTCAACTTGTTGATTACCACAAAGGGTTGAAAAATCTGCTGAGACGGCTGGAAATAACAATCTTTTGAATCAGAAGACAATGTTGGCTGAAATGAAACCCTTGGTGGCAAGCAATCCATATCTCACACTGACGTTGATTGACCATCATATTTATTTCCAAGCTGGTAATTGATCACAGGCTACAAATATGAACTGAAATAACCTTCCATGTAATCAACAACATGGTCATTAAAAGTGTGAGAAGGTTGTTGGTCCTCTTCAATGATAACAATTTTCTCATGTAAAACAGTGTCACTGTGAATGCAATCAGACTTCATTGCTTCCTCTGTTATCTCATGATTTACTTTTAACAATTCAAAGGAAGAAAAACATAATGGAAGATAATTTTCATTGGCAAGTCCATTGCTTTCTTCATATTCAACATCATGCATGGATGATTTCTGATTTGAAACATTATAAACATTTTGCTTTAGCAATTTGAAAGAAGTGAAACACAATGGCAAAGTTCTTTCACATGATTCAAAAATTTCTTCATTTTCTTCACTACTATCATATGCACATTTTTCGATTTATTTAGATTGATGAAAACAATCATTTTCAGATTCGGACACTGCAACTGCTTGTTTTGAAAAGCCAACTTCATAGTAATCATTGTACTCATCATACCTGGGTTCACCAAAAATATCTGTAATGTCATCAAACAAGAAAATTGAGGTAGTGGCTTGCTCTTCTGCAAGTTGATCTACAAATTCACATTCATGGCTGTCTACAAATGCATACATAAAACAATAAGTTTCTTGCTCATGATGACATGGATCCAAACTTAAATCAATATCAAAGCAATTCATGAGAGTAGCTTGTTCTTCAAGCTGATCATCATTACTTGCAAACACATCCTCATGACATCCTTCAAGAAACCTTATGACATGATCAACCTCCTTCATATTATCCATAGTCTCTGGTTCCTCAGCTTTCAATTTCTCATCCAAAATATGATTTTGCAGCTCTTTACATGCTTGAATATTGTCTGCAACTTCTTGAGCATTGTTGAATATCTGTTGCAAAGACATAGACTTCCTCTCCATCAAAAGAAAATATAAGTCTGATTGAAATCTTGTTACATAATGGAGCATGGAATCAACTTCAGGAGGTTGAACTTCTTTAGGCAGTTTATAATAAAGACTAGCAAACCTCCTACTGAAATTTGTGATGGTTTCATCTTTCATTCTTCTCATGGCATAAAACTCTGAAAGGAGTAGATCCCATGAATTTCTGTCACCCCAAAATCTAAGGAAAGCTTCCCTGAATTTATCACACGAGCTAATCAACTGAGGATGCAAATATCTGAACCATGCTTTGGCATCTCCTTGTAAGGACTGAGAAAAGGCCCTCATAGACACATCATCATGTTCAATCTCAAAAAGTTCTATAAAATGCTTAAATAACTAAATTTTTTTTTCCAGCTGAATGTCCATCAAGCTCTCCATCAAACCTAGGAAGGTACTTATAATGTTTTAGAGGAAAGTCATGAAGGGTGGAAGGAAATTTAAGAGGACTATACCTTTCTTGAATCTTGGAGGGTGCATGATTAAGAACATAAGGTACAAGCTCATCTTTGGTTTCATTAAGCTCACAAGAATGATCATGTGCATCATATGGCTCAAAGGAAGGATCTTGGTGAATATCAATTATACAAGAAGGAGGTATACCTATAGTTTGCAATGAAGGATATACAAGGGTAGATCTCTGGGCTTCATTTGAATGCAGTAAGTGAAGAAATATTCTTTTGAAAAACTCACGAAATGACAAGAAGATATTGATAAAACAGAAAAGTACATTTTGAACTAAACTTAAGCTCGAGTACCTGATTTTTCCATACTTCTCTTCCATATATCTGTCAACATGTTTCACTCCAGTGGAGTCTTTGAATCACATTTGAAGCTTGATTAGAGTCGCTAGGTGAATGGTACAACCACATTGTGTTTGACCTATGTTCAACATCAGAAGTCAAATCTGATCTTTGTTGTTTTATCCTAGGGAAAATTTCACCTTCGATCCCCGACAACGGTGAAAAAATGTTAAGACTCAGAAATTTCTTTAGGATGTATCAAATAAAACCCAAAGGTAACTGTTTCAACCAAATTTAGATTGTATTCTCACCTATACAACCAAAGAGGGCTCTCTCATATGTCTAATGACTGGTAATAACTCAAGGGTTTCATCAATAAAGGCACAAAGGTCATATTTTGCAATATGACATGTTTGTTTTTGTTTTAAAATGGTTGGTAGGAAAAACAAGGAAAATGTACCATTGGGCAATGGAGTCAAGGCCCGAATTTCAATGTTTTACAGTCAACAGTTGGTTGGTTTCTTTCTGTAGATTCGAGGCAAAATAGGCACTATGCTCAACAAATAAATGATATGACATGAGAGATGGAAAGGAGAAGAAATCTCACTACATTGCAGACATTAATCAATGGATGAATCTCCAGTGCAACTTTAGAATAAACGACACAAAGATTAATTACTAAACAAAGCATCAAATGAAGATGAACTCTGTAAAAGTAACCATTAACACATAACAAACATCATCAGTGTGAAATGAACATCAAACATAGATGAATTCCTACCACTTACTCTCAAAAAATGCTAGCAGAAAAACATAATCATGGAAATGATATACAAGAAACACATACCAAACATAAACACTATGATGAATCTCAAATTTCAGAAAGAGGAAACTTCTGCATTAACTTCAAAGAAATAAACAAGTCTTGATCCCCTAAGGGTCCAACCCTTCTCGACTGTTGTACCATGAAATATATAGAAATATAGGTACTTTATAGCTCACCATTTCAAACTCCAACCCCTTTCCCAAAATAGAAACCATTACAAATAGAAAATGACACATTTTAACTGATTTCTTACTTTTCAGGAGGCAAAATAATGAAAAATAGGCTTCAAAACGCCACCTGTAATTCTCAAACTATAACACTAGTGTAACATTTGAGAATGATTTTTGTAGGTAATCTAATTCTAAGGAAAAAACTTGTTCGGTTTCTTGAAATTCATCTCGACCTGGCCGAAACAAGTGTCGCAAAAACATGTCTCAAACAGGAAATCATGAAAACTGAAAAATAAGGCTCAGAGATTCCTTTGAATCTCCCAATCTATGACACCTTTTGCAAATATGAGAGAGGTTTTTATTATCTGGTTTGTCCTCGACAAAAACCTCTCGGAGATATTCAAAATTCGTCTCTAGTTGGTCAGAAACTGATCTTGAAGTTGACCACTAAACCAATCATTTATGCAACGTGCTTTTTAGCCTGTGTGCAGGAAAATCCTCTACATGAAAACATCCTTTGTGCGAAAACATCCTCTGCGAGACAAAATCCTCTGCACGACAACATCCTTTGTGCGACAAAATGCTCTGCACGACAACTTCCTCTACGTGACAACTTCCTCTGCGCGAGAACATCCTTTGCGTGACAAAATCCTCTGCACGACAAAATTCTCTACGTGGAAAAATCTTTTAAGATTTGCCATTACACCAAAACCCGTAGGTGTTAGTAAACTTCCAAATCAGCAACATCACCTTGAGTGGGTGGTTAGTCCCATGTTCCTAGCATGGTGGTTGGTCCATGAGAGGTGCGGCGGTTAGTCCAACACCCCCCCTTTGACGTAACTCAAGGGAATTGAACCTGGGCCAAGGCTCTGATACCATGTTAATATTTGCCATTATGCCAAAACCCGCAGGTGTTAGTAAACTTCCAAATCAACAACATCACCTTGAGTGGGCGGTTAGTGCCATGTTCCCAGCATGGCGGTTAGTCCATGAGAGGTGCGCCGGTTAGTCCAACACTCCTAGTTCACGAGAGGTGCGGCGGTTAGTCCAACAAAATTCTATGTGCGACAAAATACTCTGCGCGACAACATGCTCTGCGTGGCAAAATCATTTGCGTGGAAACATCCTTTGTGCGACAAAATCCCCTGCGCCATGCACAACAAATTTTGCAGCACGTAGTTGCAAATGGAAATGGAAATAATAAATGATAAAGCTTCCTTTTGAAACCGACCCTTTGATATGTTAGATGATGCGAGGTATAAAAAAAATATTGCTGCTAACACGCATGACTTTGCAAATTGTTGACAAACCTCTTAACTATGAAAATCATGGTGCTAACAGTGACCGTCAAAATAGGAAGGAGAGGAATTGAAATTCAGTTGTGTTTTGAAGGAGGACTTTACCTTTATAACCAGTTATTTATTGATGCCCTTTTTTTCAAGGGCGGGGGAGGGGACAACAGGGTTGTTGGCTGAATTGGAATTTCTGAATCTAATCAGGATCGAACGAAATTTTTGGGAAAATTCTTCTGCGGGTAGGATCGATTGGATGGAATTCTACAACTTTGCTTCCACTCATTAGTTAACTTGTTTATAAGTTCATATGAGATTATTTACTATGTTTAACCATGCAAATATGTTTGTGAAGTTCGATTTTGATCATATCACTCAAGACAGCTTTGAGAGGCGAGAAAGAAGTAAAAACAATGGAGAAACGAAGTGCAACGATTGTATTATATATTATATGTCATTGTAAATGTTGCTTTGCAAGTAATATAGATAATTTCGATTCTATGGAAGTATTCTATGAGCTCATGGATAATAGAAAAAATCTTACTTGTCTTGCCAAATAGTGGATGTAATTTATATTCGATGCAATTATTCTGTGAGGCTATGAGTTCTGCTTTATTCGTCATGATTTATTTCCGTCATGAGAACACTGTTCAAGGTTTGTGAAAAATTTGTGACGTGTTTTACATTTAAAGAAGGGCAGAATCATTAAGAGAACACTTTCGAGTATAACCTGATTCAACTCAACCCTCATAGGGTTGGTTTTACGTAGGAGAAAAAAGTAGCGCATGAGCAACGATAACTTGTTCATTTACATGGTCCAAACGTCATTCCAAAATTCTCAAATAGCACATTACAACCTGCAAAATGATGCTGCGACTCTATACATAATTCACAGGAGTTGAATGCCTCAATCAAAGTTATCTGTTTCACAATTTGAAAAGAGCTATCAGAATTGTGAGATTACTATGCACCAAAATGCTTTGTGATAGAGATTAACATTTGGAGAGATTTGAACTTTGCATCTAATTTGCACGTAGTCAAGTTAGAACAAATATTTAGTTCAATATTTAACTAATTAGGCTGCCTGAGCACTTTAACCATATTTCTGGGAAGGAGACGATCTGCCTTAACATAAGAAGAAAAAAAGTTGCTACGGATGTCCCGGCCCTATTAAAGGATGACTTTTTTTACAGATAATTTCTCACGTCGTCTATTGTTAATTGCTCTCATAGCTGTAATTGAGTTGGCCTTAGAGCTGGTGTGAAATGACCAGCAATCCCATCTACAGTCTCGATTCCGCTGAGGAGCTCGATCTGAAGCATTAAACCATCCCAAATATTCCCGGTGTCATGAGAATTATCAGTTGCTTCATGATCTGTTTTGTTCAGATCGGACAGCGGACTAGGAGGGATAACCAGTTCCTCATCTGTGGCGCGTAGTAGATAGTCCAGGCTGACGGTACAAGTCTCATCATCCATTTTACACGATGAACTCGCGAGAGCGCTTTCCCCAACAATACAGGACGAAGTGCGGTTATCCCAGAAATTAGGTCTATATAATGAGTATTGTACCTCTGCATCGAAGACGGAGCTATTCATGCTGCTGTTGCAATAATTCATTTCTCGGTCGAGGCTTGTCATCATATCGAACAACAATGCATTTTGGGCTGCCTGTAAATCCTGAGCATTAATATCATCAACGTCATCATCTGCAAATAGAAGATCGGATAGTAATAGAACCCCTGCATCGGATATTGAACAGGGACGCTTGGGCGGATTCTCGTGCTCGTTATTGTTTACGGAATTGCAGTAAACTTCCTCTCGGCTGCGCTTATATTGGGCCATGGGGATCACAACACACAAAGGATTTGATATAGATTATAACCCGACCTCAATTCCACAGCTGATGTTCACGGTAATTTAATTTCGAATAACGATGCGCTGCCGCTGATTATATATACGACGGCCCGAAGAGTTTAGGACGGAGATTTGCTATGAGAAGCGGTGTAAAAGCAATGAGGATAGAGAGACGCGTTCGTCGTTTTGGGGTAGATTGAAGTGGATTTGACAACATCAGTAGGCCAAAGCTTTTTGGAAGGTGAACATCCCTTTTTCATAGGCCGCGTTGTAGAGTGGATTGAAATTGGAAATTGTTGTGTCTAAAACGTATAGAAATCCGTGTGGTAGAATGGATTGAAGATCGGGAGGCTAAAGTTTAGTGCAACGCCAACATCCGGTCGGTATCAGTACGGCACCGTGTTCACCCTGTCATCGTGTGTACGGCACCGTGTTTATCGATAGATATTCGGTCGGTATCACTATCAGTATGGCCATCGTGTGTACGGCACCGTGTTTAACGGTATCAGTACGGCCATTCACTCGTCGGTATCAGTACGGCATCGTGTTCACCCCGTCATCGCATTGTTCGCAAGTAATGGATTCTTTAAAAAAGACAAGTGACATTGAAAATGTTTGAACGACGAATTCTCCGATTTGAAAATGTCGTACCACGCGCGTTACCTTATGAGGGGCGAATTCTCCATGTTTGGAAAGACTGTTCCTTAAATGTGTATTATGGGGTTGAAACTCTTAAAAAGACAAACACTACCGCACCATTCAATGTACTCATTTGAGACAATATATTAATATAAAAAGAAAAAGAAAAATATTTATATATGAGATTTTTATAAATTTTTTTTTGGGATATTTTCTTGTATTTTAACACTTTGATTCAGTGTACAATATTTCATGTGGAAGTGGACAAGGTCACATGCATATTTACACTGGGAAAGAGAAATTCCTTATTTGGTTCATAATTAAAGTACAACTATTGGTAATGGGCACAATTAATGACCTTTTAATTTAAAATTATAATCTGATGGCTAACAATTGAAGATGCTGACATATTTTTAGTCGTCCTCCCAAATCAATGAATGTGATTTACTCTTCATAACTTCCTTGCATTTTTGAATAGATTTGTTTACCTGTTTACTTTTTAACATTTACCTAATCATATTACAAAATTACTGTAGCACCATATGATTGCCACGTTTAAATGATTAACTTTTGAGATTACCAAGTTTAGATTATTAATGTGCATTACTTCAACTTCCTCAACTGTTAGTGCGTCTCAACTCTCTGTGCTTAGGGCGTTTCATATTCTCGTCGACCCATCTATTTACATGAGCTTGGAGCGTTGGATCTCTTCACCTGCATTATAATCTGCAAAAGAATTCACCTGCATTATAATCTGCAAAAGAATTCTGACGGGTGTCCAGGAGGGGCACAACTTTTCATTTTCTGCATGGAGCGTGGATCTCTTCACCTGCATTATAATCTGTAAGTACCATGCCAGTAATAACTATTGTTAATTTCTATATGATGCATCAAAATATTTTAAGTATTTGATCTTGAGGTCAGCCCCGCATAGCTCTTGATAGAAATAAAAGCAGAGAAACCCACTCAAGCTTGGAAATAAATTACTCGACCATAACAAAAGCCTACCATCTATCGATTCACTGAAAGTATTGGATTGGAATTTGAAGCTCCACGCAACCCATTACATCGCAGAGCAGTGCAGGAGAAGGAGGAACCATGGGCTGCTGTAAATCTTATATCCTCACTTCTCAGCGTCTTCAAGGTATCCACATATAAAATAAATAAAATGCTTCTTCTGTATTCGTCATTCTCGCCCCTCAGATAATTTTTTAGTAAAGAAATCATATGCAATAAACCTAATAGATTTAAAAAATTTGGTTGATAGTGTCTCATGGCTGGTGAACGCCGATTGACACCATGTAATTCCGTTAATCAGATCGTTCAGACATGGCCATGAATTCTGTCGTGAATTATTTACCAAACCTGAGATTTTCATGAGCCTTGTGTAAATTAGGGTTTTATTTAACTAGGGGTCAGATTTTTACTGTGTTGGAAATTTTACAAACCAAAACAATGAAAACCTTTTGGCGTTCATCAGCCACGAGTTTGAGGCTGTGCTAGTACCTAGACACTAAGGAAATAATGCAAATAACTTAAGTCTGTCATTTCAAATTCCTTCTTGAGGATGGATTTCACATGGTTTAAAAGTTTGGGGTCATTACTAATGGGAATAAGGTCATCAACATAAAAGACAAGTATTATGAGATGGTTACCTTCTTTCTTGGCATATACATTGGGCCTAGACCGACATCTAGAAACGTGCATGTCAAGAATAAAGCTATTCATTTTAGCATACCAAACTCGAGGAGCTTGCTTAAGAGCATAAAGAGATTTATTAAGTTGTCAAACAAGACTAGATTCATTTTGAACATAGTGAGGAGGTTGTTCCAGTTAAATTTCTTATTGCAAATCCCCATGCAAGAACGTGGATTTAAGATCCCTTTGATGGAACTCCCATTTATGTGAGGCAACAAGGGCTAGAACAAGGTAGATGGAATTCATTATGGCTTTGGGGACAAATGTTTCATTATAGTCAAGCCCTTCAACTTGAAAAAATATTTTGGAAACTAACAAGACCTTATGTCTTTCAAAATTTCCATCTTATGCATACTTATTTTTATACACCCATTTACATTTGATAAGTTTTTTTCCTTTTAGAAGAGGTACAAGATCCCAACTTGATGTTCACCATTAAAGAACAAAATTTTTCATTCATTGCTATGTCCCAGTCTGGATGGCCAAAGATTTCTGCAATTTTTTCTACATCACGAGCCTTTGAAACTTGATCCAAAAGATATGAGGCTCTTTGGAACTTATGTACGACCCTAATCTCTAATATCATTTACAATATCACTAGTTGGTTCTCATGTTGTATGGATCCATATAGGGAGTGGTTGTGTTGGTGTAGGTTCATGTTCAACAAACCCAATTGGAGGAAGGTGAGTGGATAGAGATGGATTTTCTCCTCATTGTCATCATCTGAAGAAGAAACTAGAATAGGGTCATTAATGAAAATGTTATGAATAGAAGATGACATAGATTCTGAATATGGCTTTCAAGTTGAAGATGACACAAACATTGAAGTAGGCTTATGGGTTAAGAGACCTTCATCAAACTTAACATCTCTCCTAATAATAATTTGGTTTGAATGAGGTTGAAGAAGTCTATAACCTCATACATATTTTAAAATATCCAATAAAAATACACTTTTCACTTTTATGATCTAATTCTTTCCCTTTCTCATCAAGAACGTGAGCACATGCTTCATTAAGAGAACACATGCCTAAAAACTAAAACATGCCTTGAAGTAGACTTTCGATCATTAGGGCCATTAGCCCAATTGGAATCAGTGAAACCTACCAACAAAAGAGTCCTCCCTAAACTGTAATGTATCCAAAACTAAACGATGTGTTGGATACTTTGAAGTATCTTTTTTGTTTCTTTCCAATTGTTCTTTCATGGTGTGTTTGCATATATCAGACAACAAGACCAACTACAAAGGAAATCCAAAGATGGGTATGAGTCAAATATAAAAGGCTACTTACTCATTGATGGCACAAAGTGACATTTACTTTGGGTGTGGTACATGTGGTAGTAATCTTGACTCTAGATTAGAAGGGAGATGCCCTCTAGTTTAAAATCTTCCATGTGAAAGTGGAGATGGTCACATGCATAATTACACTAAGAAAGATAAATTCCTTCTTTGGTTCACAATACCTAGAGACTAAGGAAATAATGCAAATAACTTAAGTCTGTCATTTCAAATTCCTTCTTGATGATGGATTTCACATGGTTTAAAAGTTTGGGGTCACTACTAATGAGAATAAGGTCATAAGCATAAAGTACAAGTATTATGAGATGGTTACCTTATTTCTTGGCATATACATTGGGCCTAGAATGACATCTAGAAAAGTGCCTATCAAGAATAAAGTTATCCATTTTAGTGTACCAAACTCGAGGGCTTTCTTAAGAGAATAGAGAGATTTATTAAGGTGTAAAACAAGGCTAGAGTCATTTTGAACATAGTGAGGAGCCTGTTTCATATAAATTTCTTATTACAAATCTCCATGCAAGAAGGTGGATTTAACATCCCTCTGATGGACCTCCCATTTATGTGAGGCAAAAAGCATTAGAACAAGGAAAATGGAATTCATTTTGTCTTCGGGGACAGATTTTTCATTATATTCAAGCCCTTCAACCTAAAAAAATATTTTGGAATCTAACTAGAGCTTATGTCTTTCAACACTTCCATCTTATGCATACTTATTTTTATACACCCACTTACATTTGACAAGTTTTCTTCCTTTTAGAAGAGATACAAGATCCCAAGTTGATGTTCACCATTAAGAAACAAAGTTTTTCAATCATTTCTATGTCCCAATCTGTGTGGCCAAACATTTCTGCAAATTTGTCTACATCACAAGCCTCTAAAACTTGATCGAAAAGATAAGAGGCTCATTGGAACTGCGAATATGTACGACCCTAATCTGTAATATCATTTACAAGATCACTAGTTTCTTCTCATGTTGTATGGACCCATATAGGGAGTGGTGGTGTTGGTGTAGGTTAATGTTAAACAAACCCAATAGGAGGAAGGTGAGTAGACATAGGTGGATTTTCTCCTCATTATCATCACGTGAAGAAGAAACCGGAATAGGGTCATTAATGGAAATCTTGGGAATAGAAGATGACATAGATTTCAAATATGGATTTCAAGCTGAAGATGGCACAAACATTGAATTATGCTCCTTGGTTAAGATACCTTCATCAAACTTAAGATCTCTCCTAATAATAATTTCATTTGAATGAGGTTGAAGAAGTCTATAAACTTGTACTTCTCACTTTTATGGTGTAATGCTTTCCGTTTCTCATTAGGAATGTGAGCCCATGCTTCCCTACCAAACACACATAAATGGCTCACATTTGGTTTAATTTTAGTCCATGATTCTTCAAATGCTATATTGTTTAAATCCTTTTTGGAAGTGTGATTTTCTATGCAATTGGCACAATTAATGTCTTATACCAAAAAATCAAGACTTAATCCCTTAGATTGGATCACACAATTTGTCATTTCCTTCAATGCATGATTCTTTCTCTCAAAGAAACAATTTTTCTTTTGTGTATATGGAACAATATGTTGCATATGCATGCCCTACGTCATGTAGTAAGTTGCAAATTTGTTGTTAACATATTTGTCTCCATTATTTGTTCTTAACTTTTGAAATCAATGTCCATATTTTTTTACTACAATGACCTTGTATAGGGGCATTGTAGACCAAAAACACGTAAACAAATTCACTCTGAAGTTTTAAAAAATAAATCCAAGTACATTTGGAGAAGTCATCAATAAAATTTAAGAAGTAATTGAACATAGTCAAAGAAGGAGATATATGCAAAACACACAAATCACTATGACCAAGATATAACGGGGTAGAGGCTTGTCAAGAGGCACATTTGTTAGATGATGTTTTCCAAGTACATACCCAACACAAACACCATCTTTGCAAGAAATGAGAGGAACATTAGTCGTCATATTTTTATTACATAGTTGCTGCAATGAACGATAGTATAAAAGACCAAATCTCTCATGTCAAAGTTTGTTCAAAGCATCGCTATGAGAAATAAATATTGACAAAAAAGATGATGGCCCAAAATTTTCAAATTTGATAATATCATCAACAATTCCATTTGCGAGGACATACTTAGGATCTTTTAAATCTTTGATTAGAACTTGGTGAGGTGAAAGCTCTACTATTTTACCTTACCCCGACTAAGTGATTTGATATATTAGTAAAATATTGTAGTAGGGACTTGGAACACATAATATGTCATTAAATTGACCACAATCTAGCTGCACTACTCCAAACCCTACAACACTAAGAGATCTATAATCACCAACAAATATTTTTTTAGTGGTACATTCATTAATAGTATAAAAATGGTTTTATCCTTAGCCATACAACAATATGCTCCAGAATCAATAAGTCACACATTATTAGAAGAAGTAGATGTTGCCTTGAAGGAAAAACTAGAAGTCGAAAGTTCATATCCATGAGAAGAAGAAGAATTAAGATTGATGTCATGCTTATTTTGAATTAGAGAATTTTTGAGTTCTAAAATGAGCCTCCTAAGGAAAATAATAAAATAAAATTTAAATAATAAAAAAGTTATGATTTTTCAAAGGGATTTTTTTTTTTTTTTAATCGTATTTTAAATTTGTTTCCTTGTAGGTTTTACTCAAATTTCAAGTGTAGAAACTTGTTGTATGCATAATTAAATTCTACATCCAAAGAGTACCCACTCTACATACTTTTGAAAGAGACATAGTAAGATAAACTTGAAATATAAAAAAAAAAATTGTGTTTCTTTGGAATGAATATGGAATTAAATTCCAGATTCAATAAGTACACTCTGCATAGTTTTGATAGAGCCACTATGAATGAAAGTGTTTCTATATAGATATGTTTTAAGGCTAGGAACACTTTCTCATTCAAATTTATCAACTAAGGTTACTTATTTTTCTTGTGAGAAACACACAGAGTTTGAGTTCATGCAAAACATATGTACTTGTATTGACCGATAAGTAGAATATTAAAACTAACTCCTAACTCGGAAATCAAAAGAAATGTTAATGATAATAATAGATAATTGAAAATAAAATTGGTTTCCTAAATATTAAACTAAGGGTTCTAATACTGAGCCCAATATATGGATACCACATGGATTTGAAATACATAACAACATAATGAAAAACTCCACCACCTCCTGGGGTTCCCGCGACCTCCTGGTCTAGGATCGTTCAATAAGGGAGCTGAAATAGCTCTTGGCCCCCTGTTGATCCCTCAAAATAATTCTCCATAGGTCCTTTACTTGTTCCTGTGCCTAAAATCCAGTTATCGAGGGTACTAATACTCCCACTGAGTCCTCCACATGATTCTAGGCCGAGACAGTGAGCCAAATTTTTCTTTCCTGAAGAATTCGGGACTTCAGAGCTCTGGGCTTCGGGAGTTCTGAAAGAAACTCATTAAAAATATTTCGAACACCGGAATGGTGAATCGTCGAACAATAGAGGGGATCAACGATTCACAATAAGCGCCGAGATCTACGACTCATAAAGTCTTCGGGTTTCCAGGCTTTGGGGATTTTACTCTCTCCAACACGCTATACTCCTGGATTCATGAATTCCCAAGCTCATGAAGGGAAAGGATCAGGGGTCCTCGTTCTATCGACAGTAACTGACTACAATTGGCTCCTGAACTCTGGGATTTGGGAGTTCTAGCTACTATAACTTACAACACCTCCTAACGCCGAACTTATGGAGCTTATATCTTCTCTCCACATATCTCTCTTGATCGACGATCGAGATCAAATCTGGCCTTTGGGCCTTCGGGAGTTCTTAAATCACACTATATTACACCCAAGTTCTCCCGGATAACTAGTTTTTTGAACTACCGCTGATCTATGGACACTTGTCTTCACAGATGAACGGTCCATGTTCACTTCAAATCTTGAGACTTCGGGGAACTTGGCTTATTTGTGCCTAATTTTGGAAAATATTCGAACTCTTGAAGTCCAAAGGACTTTAAGGGTTAAATCCCACACACCTTTCCTAGATCGAATGGCTAGGAATGATTTGTCTCCTCCCTGAACGATTCTCATCCACTCATCCTCCAAAACAAAATATACTCCTTTCTCTAAGGAATTATTTCCCTCTATTCTTCCCGAGATTTACTACTTGGAATGATTCAAATCCATGGCGCACTCCTTGTGCTTCTCTGGACCTTCGAAATATGACAGACTTGGAGATTTTTAGAAAATCCTCTAACGAAGTCCTTGCACTTTCTCCCCTTGAAACTCTTTCAACACTTTGCTAATTCTATACCCTGTGCACACAAAGCATGAGTCTTCTTTGAGATTTTATACTCCAATGAGTATTTGTGCAATCCTTACACTTCCTCGGTGAAACTTCACACTCTCTCTTCTGAAAAAATGAGTCTGCAGACTCTGTCCTTGCACTCTTTTTGTGGCACTATGCACTCCTTACACTAGAGTTTCATAAGAGAATCAATTGAAACTTAAAGAACATCAACAGTTCATTCTTCCAACCAAGAAATGCACACACATGCATAAAAATACATAAAACAAAAAGCATAACATTACCCAATGAACTTAGAGATAAACAACACCAAACATTTGGAAGTAAATATCTCCTATTGTATTCATTCATAAAATATATACATGAGTTATTACAACTCTCTTCTCCTTCTCTACAAATTTCTTCAACATCAACAAATAAACTTCAGCAACAAAACACAATAATCTTCAGAAGCCTCATTTGGACATAGGTTACATATATTTATACATGAGGGGCTTCTCGAGCCTTCCCTCTACCCTACCTTAATGCTATCCTATCATAATTAAGACACTCTCCTACTTATCCTTATTACAATAAATGGAAATTACACTCAGATACTAGTTGATGCTCAATATCTGTACAATCTTGTAAGCATTGACGAAAAAAAAATCTCATTGATTGTTTACAAATGGATCTAGCCTCAAAACATTAAAAAATATTTACTTACAATGATTTCAAAACATTAATATGATGTGTTCTCCTTGGGATAAAAAACAATTTGAATGTGCACACAGGATGTTGCTATCCTCCACTTGGCCTCTTTAAAGATTGATGGCGATGCTCCTGCATCATATTCTTCAGGAAAAAAATATTCATGGACTCGTGTCCATGAGATCATCCACTATATTTCCATTCTTCTGGATATCATTCTAAGTCATCCAACTAACATCCTCTGTTGGGTGATCCTTCCACTTGATCAGATTCTCAAAATAAATTTTCCTCCTAGTCTTCTTGAAATTATTTGGTCTAGAATCATTTCCATCTATGGCTTCTCTGTTGTGGGAATATGTTGCTTCCACTGAATCTCCTCCTGACCATCTATTCTTCCTGTATCATCCATCCTGTAAGGGTATAAATCTGCTACATTGAATATCAGTGATATACCAACGTCTTCTGGAAATTCAATTTCATAAGCATTCGAAGCAAACTTTCTAAGGATCTTACATGGTCCTATATTCTTCATCTTAAAATTGTTATATTTCCCCTTCAGAAATATTTCCCTCCTCATGTGTGCTAAGACTTGATATCGGATTTCAAAATTAACGTCTTCTTTTTTGATGTACCATGTTCTTATATTTCTAGCTGCTATCATGTAGTTGTCCCTTGATCCGATCATGCAACTTTTACATCTCTGCAACAAATTCTTCTTCTCCTGCACTTCGGAACTCATCTTGTCTCAAATTCGTCAACTCAAAAATTCCTCTTTGATGCATTTCATATACTATCTGGAATGGGATTTTACCAGTACTCTTTTTCGGTGAGTCATTATATGCAAACTCTGCTTGGGGAAGAATTTGATCCCACTGACTGTGATGTGCAATGACAAAACTCCTCAACAAATTCCCTAAGATTTTATTTACCACCTCAGTATATCCATTTGTCTTAGGGTGATATGCAGAACTGAAAGACAAACTTGTTCCCATATTTTTCCACAAGGTTCTCCAAAAGTGTCCCATGAATTTGGTATCTTTATCTGAGACTATACTTCTAGGTAACCCATGTAATCTCATGATCTCCTTGAAAAATAAACTTGTTATGTGAGTATCATCGCTAGTTTTGTGATAGAGTATGAAATGTGGCATTTTAAAAAATATGTCAACTACTACAAAAGTAGAATAACTTCCCCTCTGGTTTCTTGGAAATACAAAACCAAAATCAATGCTTATAGCATCCCACAACATGTGTGGAATAGGCAATGGTTGATATAATCTAGTGTTCTCCTACTTTCCTTTTGTATATTGGAAGATTATGCATTTGTCTACAAATTTCTTCACATAATATCTCATACCTAGCCAATGGTATGAATAACTTAGTTGTGCATATTTCTAATCATGGCTAAAGTGTCCAACCAATCCTCCACTATGTTTTTCCCTCAATAAGTTATCCCTCATTGAGAATTTTGGGATACATAATTGACTTCCCTTGAATAACAGTTCATCCTTGATCATGTATTCCATCAAATTATTTATTTCCCTTAGCAAATGGTTTTCACATGCTTCATAAGATTCCTTGAAATATGGATCTTCTTGATATATCTTCTTGAGGTGTTCAAATCCTAAGGTGTCCACTTGAAATTCCCGCAACATTAAAAATCTCCTGCTCAAAGCATATGAAACTTTGTTAGCGCTTCCACTAATATGCTTAGTAAAAAAAGTAAAATTTTTCATGAATTCCACCCATTTGGCATGTCTCTGGTTCAACTTCTCTTGTCTGGTTATGAACTGTAAATCCTGATAAGATAATGCCTCCATTTTTTCAAGGCTTGAATTACAACATAAAATTCCTTATCACATGTGGAATACTTCCTCTTAACATCATTCAACTTCTCACTGTAATGAGCAACATGCTTATTGTCTTGACTTAAAAATGCACCAATGGCTACTCCACTAGCATCACATTTTACTTGAAATTTCCTCTTAAAATATAGTAGAACTAGAATATGTTGTTCTGTTATATTTTCCTTTAACACTCTAAATCCTTTCTCATCTTCCTCTGTCAAATTAAAATATTTATGCTCCTTCTTTATGGTGTCTAATATAGGTGCACAAATATTGTTGAAATTCCTAATGAATTTCCTGTAAAACATTTCCAACCCATGAAAACTTCTTACTTCAAACACACTTCTTGGAGAAGGCCATTCTATGATTTCCCTCACCTTTTCTGTATCCATCTTCAATTCATTTGAATATATTATGAACCCCAAATATATAAGTTTAGTTTTCATGAAAGAACATTTCTTCAAATTCACTAACAATTTCTCATGCTGTAATCTTCTCAACACCATATTCAAGTGTATGAGATGCTCCTCTGGAGTCTTATTGAAAACTAGGATGTCATCTTTGATTACTTCATTCATCAACCTCATAAATTTACTTTGAGCATTGGTTAATCCAACTGGCATAACTAGCCACTCATACAATCCTCCATTTGTTTTGAATGTTGTCTCCCATTCATCTCCTTCTCTCATTCGTATCTGATGATAGCCAATCTTCAAGTCTATTTTGGAAAAATAACTTGCTCCACTCAAGAAATCCATCAAATCATCCATTCCGGGTAAAGGAAATCTATACCTTATTGTTATGTTATTGATGACTCTTGAATCTATGCACATTCTCCAACCTCCATCTTTCTTTGGACTCAACACAGTTGTTACTGCACATAGGCTCAAACTTTCCTTGATCAATCCTTTATCGAACAACTCTTGGAATTGATTCTTGAACTCTTCATTCTCTTAAGGGGTCAGTCTGTGTGCTGCTTTGTTTGGAAAAATTTCTCCTAGAATAAGGTCGATATGGTGAATGATACTTTTGATGGGCGGTAAAGAGTGACATAACTCATCCACCACGATATCCAAAAACTCATCCAATAACTCTTGAACCTCCACAGAAAAATAATCCATATAAGTGCTTGTGAGAATGACTCTTGGATTACCTACAACAACAAACTGCATTTCCTTCTCTTTCTTGACTTCTTTAAAGAGTTCCTTCCCACTCATGAGAAGTATGCTAGGACTAGCTTCTTATTTGACTCATTTATCTTCTATTGGAAAAAACATATGCATATATCCATTCTCCTCAAGGGTATAAGTATTTTTCTCGCATCATGTATGACATTACTGTCATATTTCCATGGTCTTCCCAACATAAAATGACAAAATTCCATAGGTATAACATCACATAGAATTTCATCTTTATAAGCACCTATTTTAAATTCAACTTTCCATTGTCGACTTACCATTACTTGGTGTCCTTTCTGCAACCACGATACCTTGTATGGATTCATATTTGCAATTGTCTCTAGTTTGAGTTTTTCCACCATCTTTGTGGATTCCAAATTATCAATACTTCCACTATCTATAATTACCTTGCATACCCTGTCTCTGGTCTTGCAAGAAGTTATGAACAAACTGTTCCTCTGGAATGGTTCTCTTACCTCCTTTTCTGGCTTCACGAGAAATTTACTCATCATGATTGATCTTCCTTATTCGGCTACTTCCAGCTTCATCTCTTTCTCAACATTCTTCCGCTATGCTTCAGAAATGTGAGCTTCTCCAGTTTCTGTATTTTTATTCTTAGGACATTACCAAGACATGTGCCCTGTATTTCCACAGGCATAACACCTCACTTCTCCTCCTCTGTCTCTTCCTCTTCCTCTGGGAAAATAAATTCTTCCTCCATAGTTTCCTCCTCTAGAAATTCCTCCTTTCTCTATCTGGCTATGATACTTTTCATCTTCAACTCTGGGTTTCTAGAACTTTTCTCTGACAATTCCTTTGCCTTGGTTGGGAATATTTCCTCTGTTTTTTTGACTTTGTTTTCTTGCCATATTTTCCTCTGCCTTCAGGGATACCTGATAAGAATTCTCCACAGTTATCATTGTCATCCTACTGATCTCATCCTGAATTTCATATCTTAAGCCATTTATATACCTGGCAACTTTTTCTTCCTCCTTCTCTCTATGTCTCTCTCTTATGTTCAACTTGTATAACTATTCAGTGTACACATTCACTAACAAACCTTTCTGTCTCATATTTTACAACTTTCTGAATAGATTAATCTGATAATCTTTGGGTACGAACTTATCTTTCAACTTAGCTACCATCCTATCCCAATTCTTGATTTTGGACTTACCTTTGCATCTTTTGTTAGCTTGCAATTCATCCGACCATAGTGTTGCATGTCCCTTTAATCTGGTCACAACATGCTTCACCTTCTTCTCATTGTCAATATCCTCATAGTCAAAGTACTTGT
>ML804702.1:8407-26477 GCA_009831015.1 Picea engelmannii
TTACTTTATTTTCAAAATTATTAATAATATTACTTTGAGGAATATGATTATTAATATATGATGATTAAATTTTAATGTTAATAAATGGTCAAAATTAATATTTAGAATTAGGATTTAGTAATATTTAAGATTTAATATTTAGGATTAAGATTAGGGTTAGGGTTAGTATTTAATAATTCAGTACAAAAACATCAACTTGACAAGTGGAGCCCTATTTAGTAATTCAGTACAAAAGCATTAGTACAAAAGTATTCTTAGAGTATTTCATTTTCTTCCCTCTAAATCCTAGCGTCTTAGTCCTCATTCTTAATCCCATATTATTATATTCAATCCTTCCAACTCAGGGTGAAGTTTTCTCACCGTATATTGAAATATCGATTCGATTGTAAAATGTGGTTGTTAATTATTCATAACACTTCCAGACAGTAGTTCCAAGTTGTTTGCCCTGCTTCAAAACATAATTTATTGAAACATGCAAATCCAAACCCTAGTTCCAAGTTGTTTGTCCAGCTTCAAACTGGATTCTATTAATGTATGTAAATCCAAAAGAAAATTTATTCATCCATGAAGATCGAAAGATTTTGGACGCTTTTAAATTAATGTTACGAAGATTCTCCTGATTAAATATATCTGGCGAAATGTGAGTATTGTCCAACCCAAAATGCCTATGAGGAGAATAGGAAAGAATAGTGTTCCATTGGTTGAGACTGGGTACAGCTATCATCCATCCTTTAGTCAATCAATGCATGCATGTGCAACTGTTAAAATGTATGGTATGAATTTTGTGATCGCATTGAAGTAAATGACGTCAAAAGCCACTTAATTTTTCATTAAGTTTATCGAAATAGATTTTATAGACCAAGTTCTTCCATCTATATGATAATAAACGGAAAAATGACTGAAATTTTGTATTTTTACATGGTCTTGTCACATATATAGAGATATTTTTGTGATTCGTCTTCTTGGAGGAGCCTTTGACAGGTGCGAGGAATTGATTGCCTTGGTTGTTGAGCCTTGGCTGTCATGGGTAGAGGAAGCGACACGCCATTTTATAGACCAAGTTCTTCCATGTTAAGAGAGATAAACAGTAAGATACATGGTATTATTATAGAACTGGTGTCACAGTTCAGGTACAAAGCATCGGTCATATCAGTTTTATCCCAGAACAGCCTTACAAACCTGTCAACATAAATCCATGATTAAAACTAACGAAAATACCCTAAAACCAACAGACGCGTACAAAACTTTATGTAGAACCAAATCTAAACACCAGCACAGAACTTTCTATGAAACCCAACTTAAACATCAAAACACAACATTTTGTCAGGAGCACAAAACCCAATCGCAGATAATCAAATGGAAAGTAGGACGCCCGGCATGGATTTCCCGTTAAATTTCACAACGCTGCTCTCCCAGACAGTGGAAGGGGATTTTTTCTCGCAAACCTTGATGTCCGTAACAGTGATTGTTGTATCGAAATACTCTCGAACTTGTATGACTATTCATTTCTCTACAGTCTAGACAGTAAGTTCACTGTAGTTCCGCCTTTGAGATGAGGGCGGAGATACTGAAGAGACCTACACATATACATTAGAAAAACATTAGCGTGCAAGCGATTCTGTGTAACATGCATGCGGCTGTCAATAAATTTTAAACACTGTAATTCTTACATACCGATGATCCGCACTGTAATACCGACTGCTTTGGCCAGAATGTTTGAGCACAGATCGCACTGTAATTCTTTACTGTAATCCTTCTTTTCACTGCATGCAACAGAGTGTAATTCGCTTACTGTAATATTTCTTTTCGCTGCATGCTACTGAGTCTAAATAAAAAACTTCGCTCAGAGAATGTGTGGCTCAGAGAATGCGTATGGGTCGCTCAGATAATGTGTGGCGGTTCAAGTCGCACGTGCATGCGGCTGTCTATTAAACGCCCTTCTTCGTGCGTGGATGCATGTCGCTCTGTGTAATGCGTGGAGGTCGTGGCATTCATACATATTAATTATTGAACGTGTCAATTATATATGCGCACAGTAATTTTTTAAGTATGTTTAGGTAAATGTAAAAAGGTAAACATGTTAACGGATGTCTTTATAAATGCAAGGAAGTTATGAGCAATAAATTTGGTTCATTGATTTTGGAGGACGACTAAGAATATGCCCGCATCTTGAATGCTTATCCATCAGATTAGGGTTTAAAGTTAAATAAGGTTAAAAGATCATTAATTCTTCCCATTGCCAATAAGTGTACGCCTATCGACGTAATAATTATTGTAATGTTTTTCCTTAAAAAAAATACCTTAGAAAACTATCTAATCCAAGCTTAGTACACACAAAAGAGGCTATCCATGGAAGAATAATGCAACAAACCCACATATTAGAAAGGGAATGATATATATACCCATGGTTGGGGAGTGGACATGCTTTTAAGGCCTTAATATGTATTTAGTTAGACAATTGTTTAATTCAAAGGAAACCATTAACCAACTTGGTCAATACAATGTAGATTGTTATGATTTATGTAGTTGACATTATTAGGAGATACAAACACCTAATTTATAATTAAAAATATTATAATAAAATTCACAAGGAACAAAGAAGTGTTCTAAATGCAATGGGTGGATATATATTTATATGATACACTTTTATTCTACTTGCGGAAGGCACAGGTATATAACAATCGATATGCATTGACCAACTATTAGTTGAGGTTTGACTAACAAAAATTTGAGCTTTATCAAAAGTATAACATTACAAACTGATTTTATATATTTATTTTAATTAGTTTAAAGCATTTTTCTGATCTTTGATTGGTAGTTCAAATGACCCTGTTATTGCAAAGCTACCCAAATTTTGCACCTCAATCTTAGTTTAAAGCAAACATTTGCCTGGTAATTTTTTCCCAACTGAGTGTTGCTAGGAATTAATGCTAGCATTACTTGTAAACAATAAATGTTTGTTTGTCAATACTATATTTATGCAACTTCCCTCACAAGTTGGTTGTTATTTCATGGTGGTTTGTTGAGTAGCAATGTGGTGGTCTCCATGGTGGACATGGATATAACATGCAAACATTGAGCTAGGTACAACAGAGAGTCGAGGAGATATATTCAAGGAGAACTAGAAGGAGAAGCTCAGCACCATCAACAATGGCAGAGGTTAAAGCTGTTACAGTTAGAACTCGTAAGTTCATGACTAACAGGCTTCTGGCAAGGAAGCAGTTTGTAAGTATTTTGTGTGCCCTCCATTTCTATTTTTTCTAACGAAGATCTTCCTTAGATGTTGGTTTTGGGTCCATTAGAGATCTGAGTATTAAGTTTCACCATATGTTTTTTTTTTTTTAGCCTTTGGCAGGTTATGGATGTTCTTCACCCAGGAAGGCACGGAGAACAGTGGCAAATGCAAACTGATCGCGTTGAATTCTTGTTTGCCACATTTGGTAAAAGAGTCCCAAGGCCTCTTCACTGTAACCATGCTTGGAGTAACCTGCAATCATGGAAATCCATGAGACCACATTTCAGTCAGGCATTTCGTCCAATGCTCGGCAAGCTTGCATTAATGGTGTAAACCCTTACAGGGTGCCAAAGTTTTGATCGTCGGTGCTGGCGGCATTGGATGCGAACTTCTCAAAACCATCGCACTTACGGGTTTCAAATAAGTCCACATCGTGAGTTCAATTCTCCTGCTACATGAAAATTTTGGGGACTATCGATTTATGCTTTCAAGCCCAGCGTAGTTTGCATTTTTTTTTTAATGTTCCAGCTTTAAATTACAACGAGTAAAATCAATAATCATGAAACTTTCTCTACAGCTACCCAACTGAGAAGGGATAAAGGCAACGCCTCTAACTTTTTGGTCAAAATGGAGCATTGTAGTTCTATTCAATGGAATTTACACACTTGCACCAAATTGAAACTAACATTATTTTTCATATCACTTATCTCAAGCAATTCATAGTGGGATTTTTTATTGTTTATTTAGAATGTTCTATAATAAATAGAAAGGCCTCGCCCAAGCAGAATTCAATTAGGTGAGTGACAGCACCTTCGCGTGGGAAAGTTAAGATATGTCTCCATGCAAATGATCAATTACTTCAAACAGTAGGTATAAAAAATATTCAAGATCACTTATCCAAAGTAGGGAATATGTGTCATGCTTAAGGTAAAGAAACAAAGAAATAGATTAATTTTTCTCTTTGAGATGGTATTATTCTGGTAACAACATCACATTAAGTGGTTAATCCACGAGATCAGATCAATTCTCAGAGGTGTTGTGGTTAGTCCGACACCTCCTCCTACTTAACTAGGAAAATTGAATCTAAGTCAAGGTTCCGATACTATGTTAAGGTTTGTCATTACACTAAAATATCAGAGGTGTTGTGGTTAGTCTGACACCTCCTCCTACTTAACTAGGAAAATTGAATCTAAGTCAAGGTTCTGATACTATGTTAAGGTTTCTCATTACACTAAAATCCACAGGTGTTAGTAACTTCCAAACCAGCAACATCATCTTGAGTAGACAATTAGTCCCATATACACAAAATGCACAGGTGTTAGTAATTTCCAAACCAACAACATCACCATGAGTACACAGGTAGTCCCATGTTCACAGTTTAGTCCACTACATCAATTCCCAAAGGTGTTGTTGTTAGTCCAACACATTTTGCACTTGCACTTCTTGTCTTTTTATTTTTCCGATATGGTATTATTACTGATTTTTTGACCGATAGTCGTTTATTCTCTCAATTTTTCGTTGGGTGGAGATCGATCGGCAGGCTTTGTAGATTCAAGGAGAGGACTGACATTTGTATAGCCTACTTTACAAAATTCGGTGTCTAGTCCTTTGTCTAATGGTTAACGAATCCAGTTTTAAAGAGTACTAGACCAAAATTTTATATGCTTGCATCGGGCTATTATGGATTAATAACATAATGTTCAGTGTAAATATTCAATGATAATGCAAATGTTCGGATAGTTTGCCTGGAGGTTTTGTGTGTGTCTATCTATAATTTATATTCAACCAACGGAAACTTTTGTTGCGGATACTGCCCAAACGTGGTACAGATTACCTCAAAGCATTTTTAAGGATCCCACTGCTGCAGGTTATGCAACAATGACCGACTCTTAAATGTATCCAGTGCTTAGGTTTGTTCATTGTTTCAATGGTTATTTGGAGAGAAAAAGAAGACGAGGTTATGCATTCAGTGCCATTGTATCTAAATTCAAATTCTCTTTCATGATGTTGATAATGAAAATGTATGTAGAAGAAGTGAGCTTACTTGTGTCTCAATTTACATAATGAATTGCAAATGTGTTGAATATTACAATTTTTGTTTGGCCATCCAGAGAAAATCAAATATGTCTCAAAGTTAACGACATCGATATATTATTTTGCATGGTTATAATACTTTAGTTTAATTTATCCCTCAAGTTTTTGTGCTTAAGTGTTTGTGGGTTTCTGGACTGACGTTCTGCCAATGTGGGTTGTTCTTGGCATTGGAATGAGTTTAGGAATGGTGGG
This sequence comes from Picea engelmannii, assembly GCA_009831015.1. Lineage (NCBI taxonomy): Eukaryota > Viridiplantae > Streptophyta > Pinopsida > Pinales > Pinaceae > Picea > Picea engelmannii. The sequence continues at coordinate 13,929 of ML804702.1, forward strand.
TTATGGAATTTTGACTGAAATCATTCATCCATTGGATTATTGGCAGGTTATGCTCTTTCCATATTCTATTTAATTTTGTTGTACTTTATACAGATTGAAGAACAGATTTTTCTGAACTGTATAAAAGAGTTCTTGCACAGTGTACAAACCTTCAAAGATGAAGCTTCAAAGGTATTACAAGTTTCTTCGCATAATAATTAGATAATTGAAATAGAATTCTATAACACTACTTCCATGTTAGAAATTTCCTTATATTATATTTTTACAAGCGTGGTTTCAAAATATTGTCATGGATTCATGGTTGGGTTGATTTAAAATATTTTTAGGTTTTACTATGTTATAACTTATTGGGTATTCGTTTTTATGAGATTTAATTTGTTATTTCAGACAATTCAGGTGTATATATTGTGCATTCTAGCTGGAATAGCATATAGAAATAGTATTCAATATTACCGTGTCATTTCTGAAGGAATATTACTTCATGATATCATACCATTTTGTCTTATCTTTATTTGTAACAAGCAAGAAATATACTACATATCTAAGATGTCATAGCAAATTATCTTTGAATGGTAATAATTTATTTAAAATTTGTAGTGAAAGGTCGTTGTCGAATTCTATTTAATGGTCAGAAATGGTCAGACAAGAGGAAGGGTGTATGTGAAAGAAAGAATCTTATCATATATATAGGTTTGCATTTCTTTAGACACACAATAAATGTATGCTACCTACCCGTCTTGTTACAGATGTGGCGAGGACTATAAAATCTATAACAACAAAACCAATAAATATATGTATAACTTTCATTTTATTATAATTGCATAGCAGCCAGTATACACTGCCATGCAGCCTTGTTCAAAAAAGATACAACATCACTCTATAAAACACAATTCATGTAAGCAATAATTAAACACAATACACACAACATGGCAACATTCATTTTCTTCATTAATTTAATGATAAACAACTCTATAAAACACAATTCATGTAAGCAATAATTAAACACAATACACACAACATGGCAACATTCATTTTCTTCATTAATTTAATGATAAACAAGTGTCGTTATTGTCATGAACTCTACTTAAAAAAACATAGACATAGTGAGGTACATTAAGTTGGTTGCACATTGATCACATAATATTTTTCTCATTTTTATTATTTATCTAACTAAATAGTTTCCAACCAAATAACTAAATCTTATTTGGTTGAAACATGTTTTTATATTAATTTTTTTAATATAATTTAATAAAAGCATATCAAATAAAATAATGCTATGATTGATGCATCTTTGTTAACAATAAAAAAAATCTTTTGTTATATAATATCATTATAAAAAAATTGTAACATAATAACAAGAAGTTAATATGTCTCTCTATTTATAACGGAATTTTTTATTTTTATTTTCAATTTTCCATTTATTTATTAAACAAAATGTATTATATTTAATTACAATATGTATTATATTTAACTATTTGTAAAGGAAACTTCTTTTTTTTTAATCCATTGATTTATTTATGGATTTTTTTATTGATTTTTTTTTTTTTCAATTTTCCATTTATTTATTAAACAAGATGTATTATATTTAATTACAAGATGTATTATATTTAACTATTTGTAAAGGAAACTTTAAAAAAAAAAATCCATTGATTTATTTATTCTTCAATCATGGTTTACCACATAGAAAATAATATGAATTTCTAAATCAATTTGTATCATGGTTTTTATTTCCTCACATACTTTCTAATCACTTTTTTGATAAAACGATCAAATACTTTCTAATCACTTTTTTGATAAAACGTCATTTTATGATTGGTTTTCCCCTTTTCATTGAAATTTTATGTTTTGAGTCTAAAAGTGGAGAATAAATATAAGATTACTTTGTCTATCAATTTTTCAGCCCAGTACAATTAAATAGAGGTTAAATTTTTTTGGTATTTCTCAATCTAATTAAATTTTATGTATTTCCCCAAATAATTGTAATTTTTTCAATGACCTTTTCTCCTCATAGTTGTAGGGATAGTTTTGTTAGTTTCATCCACACTAAAGCTAATGATATTATCATTGTTGTTCAAGTAAATTTTACAAGGCTCCAACCATATCGAAGGCTGGAAACATAAAACTCTCCGGCTGGCTCGCTCCTTCTCAGACATCTCCTTCCACCACCTACCCAGATCCTTCAACTCCGAAGCGGATGCACTCTCCAAGAGAGCTCTTTGTCAATCAGTGGGCAGACTCTCCATCCATCATTGTGACAGAGGTCTGGAGAGCCCAACTTCTTTCTACAATCTCTTTGAAGGTTAATCATCGTCTCTCTGTGATTTTGATTTTCCTTTGCTCCAGTCCATGCTCCTTTTTGAAGTTTAGGGAGATGTTCCGATCTGAGCACTGGTGAGACTTTCGCTCTGATCAAGGTGAGACAGTGCTAGCTCCTGGGAGGCTGCTTCATCCTGTTCTTCGCCTGTCCATCTGAGGTCACTGTATTGGGGCGGATTTTCTCAAGACATTTGGACTCTCTTCACGGGCCTGATTGTTGAGGGATGGATCTTGGGCCGAGCCATTTTCTACTCTACTCTGACAGTGCATGATTCGTACATGCTCTGAGTTTGATGGCTGTCTCCTGCTTTATCCCAGCCCACACCTGTGTGTATATCAATTGTTTGAAGGCGGTTTATTTCTCTTGTTCCAGCGCCGTGCCTGTGTGCTGAAGGCTGGACATCTGCGCCCGAGGGCCGTGTTTCCTTGCATTGCTTTCACCGGTCGAGCTATTGACATGTATAACCTCTGTATTGACTGGCTGTTTTTTTTTTCATTTTGTCAGCTTCTGATTGGCTGTTTATACTCTTTTTGGAGGGGCCGACCGATCTAGTCCTTCCTAGTGGGCCCGGCGATCTGGTGGCACAAGCACCTTCCTCCAAGTTTGGGAGGAGGACTTGAGTTTACAACATTGTAATGGCTGTTTTGAGTTAACTGGATACAGTGTTCTGTAAATGATTTATATCTCTAATATAAATCGAGTAATTTCTATCGGGAAAAAAGTAAATTTTACAACCAAGGATTTAAAGAGTAATCATTATTATCTATAATTATAATCTCTTTTTTTTTTATTCTTTTCATATTTTCATGATTTTCAAAATTAATTAAAAGAAATGTAATATAATTTCTAGTGTCTTCTTTACTTTCAAAATTAATTAAAAGAAATCCAAATTAAATCTATAAAGGTGTTATCATTAATTATGTGTTTTATAAAGGATTGTTATTGATGTTAGAATTAGGGGAAAATCCCTATTATACATTGTCTTAAATGAAAAGGTCCACAACAACCCTAAAAAATCTCACTTTATTAGATGGATTTTTTTAGATAGCTCAACTTTATGCATCTATTTGAGATAAGGGGCATCTATTGACATGCTTTTTGTTGGCACCTCATGGAGAAGAGGGGGAGAAGTGCCTTCCTTAGGAAGGAAATGCATCTATTTGAGATAAGGGGCATCTATTGACATGTTTTTTGTTGGCACCTCATGGAGAAGAGGGGGAGAAGTGTCTTCCTTAGAAAGGAGGATTTCCTTCCATTAGATACAATGATCTTCATGGAAATAGGTAGTAGTAGCAGGGAGAATTGGAATAGATTCGATGCATTAGACATGAAGAAAATAAAAACAACGTCAAAAACTACCATCTTTTGAGAGGTCAACTTTAAAGAGCTTGAACCTCCCAAGAATTATTGGAATGTCCAAGAGATGGTGCATCTTTACTTAGTTCTTTGTGTGGCCACTCGACAATAGAAAATGCATGAGATAATAATATACTAAAAATAGAAAGCATGCATAATTGATAGCCCCTAGTGGGGGTCAATGATGTCATAGCTTGAGAGATTAAAAAACACCACCCTCTACATCGGTCCCCTTCCAAAAACAAAGACAACAACCAAGCTCTCAATTCACTATTGACTATAAGATACATTTCATTGTAATTCCCACAGCTAATTCCTAGCAATCAATCCTATGGCTCTAGCCTAGCAATCTTATAGTGTTTGTCTGCATATGAATTAATAAACAAGCTAGAATTATTAAAAATCAAAGCAACATCATTCATCCAATTCACATTGAAAATAGAACCCCATTTAGTTCCATGAGATATTCACATTCAACCTGGTGAATATCATTGTGTTGTGGAGAGGAGCAACAACTCTACCAAAAGGAATGCCTAATGGAAACTAATTTAGTTTATCCTAGTCATATCAATCGATTATAGGTTTTATGTTGGGGAGGGCCTTCTTTCACAAATTGGGCGATGGGTGCCTTAGCCTCTTTCTTCTTGTTTCTATTGGCATGCTCTAACCTTGCTTCAAGAGGTACTTTGTCCTTCAATCCATGTTTCACTTCAATATGTTCCCATGATTCTATGGCCCTAGATTCAGTGTCAAAGGAAGGAAGGTAGGTTATGGTCGCATGTAAATGTGAGTGAATTGCTTGGGTAAAACACATTGATTCAGTGAAACAAAGGTCAATATTGCCCAAATATATATATATGTGTCAAGAGAATTAGTTTGATTGGGCATAGTTATCATCTTCATTTATGTTGGTTTTTATGCCACATCAAACATTGAGAAGGGACTAACTAAAATTAGGAATTTCACCTCTTAGATATGAGAGCAACAAACATTGCCAATAATATCGAAAACATGACAAATGTATAAATCATGTTAGGAAGATGTATTCCTTATGACATGCATATAAAAAAGTCTTGTAGGAAAACCTAACCACGTTAGGGTTAGAGTTTTTGTAAGAGATTGTAATGACTAATAAGTTGTAAATTAGTATAAATAAGTACCTAGGAGGTCTAAGACGAGGTTCGAGAATACGGTTTTGTTATATTAGGAGAACTATTGTAAAATCTAACACCATTTTGTAATATGTTGAGTTGTAGGAGAGTCAAGTGGGTAGAATGATTAAACACATTTTGCAACTATTAATAAATGGATATCAAACAAGTTGAAATCCATTGGGTTATACTATTAGAGTACAAAAATGTATCATCATTTGCTAAAGCTTCTTCCTTGGAAAAAAAAAAACCGAGACTTCACATGTAACTAATCCCATCATACAATTTTGAAAAAACATATATTCAATTTGATTTGAATATTAAATTTAAATCTAAATTAGAGTTCACATGTAACTAATCCCATCACACAATTTTGAAAAAAACATATATTCAATTTGATTTGAAAATTAAATTTAAATCTAAATTCAATTATAATACCTTGAAATGTGTCTTTATTTATTTATCATAAATAAAAAATTATACGCACATGACACACAATGGAGAAGAGAAAAGTGATACACGGACTTCATTCAAATCTTCCACAATGGAATGAGAGCGAGGGGTCAGCGCTGAATACAAACCCTTTCTGACACATACTTCATCTACAAGACATGTGGCCAAGGATTTGCATCCAATGCTTCAACAATTGGACCAAAATATCTCGTGCCAACAATCCATTGAATAATTTATAACAGAATATGGCAGAATAACACCCTCGATATTTACGACCGATGGTGGGGGGCACTGCAGTGGTGTTATACACAGAACATAAGTGGCTTTACTTGATTTGCACATCGAATCCTCCTAACACTCTTGGAGAAAAAATCATGGTGCTTGATCCTATTAATCCTCCAATTCAAGAAACCAAATCCCCAAAATATAGATAGGCTCAGTGTTCACCAAGACCCGGATCCTATAATGAAGGGAAAAATACATTTTTGTTGGTTTATTCATGATTATTGTATGAACTTTATGATCTTATATCATTATTATTAGTCCCTGTCTAAGGCAAACCAGGGACTCTAGCGTTAGATACAAAGTTTACCATTAATTAGTTTTTCTTTGACTTTATGTTTTTTTTTCATGCTTTTCAAATTTGTACATAGTAAAAAAAAAAAAAAAAAAATTTAATATTTAAATTGATTTTATGGAAATGTTATTGGCTAACAACATGGATGTCTTAATGGAGAGAATAAATAGATAAGACAAGACTTTGTCTTATTGCTGAGAATAGATAGATAAACTAAAACTTTGAAAGTATGACAACTCTATGACAACTTTATTGAATATATGATAACTTTTACAAATGTACATAATCTAAGTTTTTAATCGATTATAACTTCATAACTTCATCCTAAGTTTTTAATCGATAATAACTTCATAACTTCATTGAATCTAGGTCAGCATTGTAGATAATCTAAGTTTTTGAGACTATGATCACTTTATTGAATCTATGATAAAGTTTTCTGAATGTTACATAACCTAAGTTTTTAATCGGCAACTTCATTGAATCTGGGTCATCATTAATTATTTTCTAAGTGCTTTAAATATAACTTCATAACTTCATCCTAAGTTTTTAATCGATTATAACTTCATAACTTCATTGAATCTGGGTCAGCATTGTAGATAATCTAAGTTTTTGAGACTATGATCACTTTATTGAATCTATGATAAAGTTTTATGAATGTTACATAACCTAAGTTTTTAATCGGCAGCTTCATTGAATCTGGGTCATCATTGATTATTTTCTAAGTGCTTTAAATAGGATCTGAACAACTTTAAATATGATATCAACTAGTAAATTAATACTTGATTTGTGTATCAGGCAGATCTCCTGCGGTGAATTTTGGTAGCATTCTACCTCCTTTCTCCATCGTCATTGTGCTTGTATACAATACATCACAAGTTGAAGCTCTTTTATAAAATAAATCACAAGTTGAAGCTCTTTTTCTCCACTGCTATAGTACATAATACATCACAAGTTGAAGTTGTTGTTGGAGCGTTGGAAATCTTGGAAGTTGTTGTTGGAGCATTGGAAGGCGTTGGAGGAGCTGGAAATCCTTGAAAAGAATTAGACTTAAGGTAACTTACTTTACCAATTGTAAATCAAAGCAATATTTCAGATATCAATAAAAAACCATAGGAATTTTACTGAAAAATATTATTCTCTAGAACCACAATGCAAAACAATATCAATGTAAACAATATCAACATATCACTTTAATGAATATCAATGAAAAGCTCAAGTTCCAAGCTACAACCAACATCTGAATCTAGAATATATGTAGTATGTACATTCATTTATTGGATTATAAAATGCTTCGTGATACATGTAAATGGAGTCAAAATTGACACTACTGGTGCGTACTTTGTTGCTACCACCTATGCTGTGTATTTTAATTTTTAACTGCATGCTTAGGGAGAAATGGAAACAAAGTATACAGCTGCATTTTTTGTTGGATGTGAGAGAAAATTCACTCAAGGGAATATACCAGTGCATATGTGCATGTTAGAGGGACAGAGACTTTGTTTATTCCCTGTAAAAAAAATAAGGCCTACCTTAAGTAGTTCTTTCCATTCCAAACACTTCAGAAATGCAAGATAGACGAATTGAAGGGTGATTATAAGCACAAGTTACATTTTCACAATTTTCTTTCCTTAAAGCAAGTTTCAGTACTAAAATAGAAGGTTTCTTTTGAATCTACTTAATTTCATCATTCATGTTAAAAATAGAACGTAAAATGTAAAGTGCAATGACGGGATCTTTTTTGGATGTCACAGGGACACACCCTTAGGGAAATGATTGCCTTGTTTGTTTAGATTCATTATTTTTGGGTTGTTATTTACTCTGGAAGTATTCAAACATAGAATACAAAATTCTATGTCAACGCCAGTCTGTTGCAAGTCAGTACACTAGCTTAGAACTATAATTGTATCCTCGAATAAACTAGTTGAATACTTTCTAATAAGATTAAAATCTAAATTAGAGTATAACCATATAAGAAATATTTTAATTGACAGGAATTGAGCTCCATTAACTATTTCGCCCCTCTGATTTTCCCCGTATTCTAAGAGCATTGGGATAAGTTTGATACAATTGAAGACAGCAGTAAAACCTCAAAAAACATTGCTGCAATAATATACTAAATAAACAGAAGCCTGAATTGCATCTTTTTTGGATGTATTATGCTCCTAACATTGTTCAAAACAGATTCAAATATCGCTCTACTGGAATGGAAATGCAATGAGTGACATGAAACCAACAGTGGCCTCATTGCTGACAGCATGTCATTGAATAATTGATGGTATTTAGGAAACTCTGTTGGCATATGTTAATTTCTACCTACCAGCATTAAAACCAAACCTTCTACTCAACCGCCATTACTGTTCTTCCACCGCCTGTCGTGAACACTCCAGAACATTCTGCCGACACTCCAGATTGTTTCGGGAGGCTCCAGAATTTTCCTCTCTCTATAAAATCAAAAACAATCTAACCATTCAACAAGTGTGTGCAATAGAATCGTTATTTTTTGTGCATTACTTTGTTTCTTTGTCTCTGCCCACTCAAACTCAATGGTGTGCTTCAGGATTGTCAATGGTGTGCTTCAGGATTGCAGCCATCATCAATACTAAACTTGTGATTGTCTCTCTACATTTTTTAATATATTTAAACATGGGAGCCTTGCAAAAACTTCTTGAAGGACATAAACTAAAACAGAGAGATTTGACAAGGAAAAAGGCCAAAATATTTCTTTCTACGCGAGAAAAATATTTTTGAACCTTGGTCTTTTAAAACAACAATCCTGCAAAATAAAATACTTTGTGAACCTTGGTCTTTTAAAACAACAATCCTGCAAAATAAAATACAGAAAAGGAAGCAAGGTTTGTGAAATACCCTCTGATTCATCAGTGGAGAGCTCCCTTGATTTAGCTTTTGGAGGCCATGATATTTGAATTGTCAATCAAACTACTTGGATTGTTCCATCCTTTATAATCCAGAGCTCCTCCAAAAGTTGTATGCGCATATGCCCATTTTGAATCTACAAGAAAACTGGAGAAACTATTCATGGAAAACAAAGAATTTGTCTTCAGTCTCAACCCATTACTCAAAGACCTCCTTCCAAAGTTGCATCCAGGCTTGAAGGGCGATCCCTAGCAGTGAAATAGGTGGTTTTCTCTAGCCTCCAGAGACCTTACATAGACTTTTGATGGACAATGGAGGATTCTGGCAATACCAGAAACCGCCCCAGCCATTGTACATCGAGTTAGAGAGTGTATCTAGAGAAGAAAAGCCAAAGGGGATAGGGAACAGATTTTGGGTCTTGAGAAAAGTAATCTGATGAAGGATGGCATTGTTTCTGAGCCCGTCGTGACCATTTACACGTACTTTGCATGCAAATGCTAAACGTACTTTGCATGCAAATGTCAAATGTACAAGGAATGGGCTAACTAGAGAGCAATCTTCCCTCCTGAGTTATTTTTCTGGTAGCTTTTCCAGCGGCCTGTTTTTAAATTTCATGTCAATCGAGAACTCTAATTGATTTTCTGAGCATCTAGTTTGGTTTAAAAAGGGGCAAAATCCCTAGGGTAAAGTTTTGAAATACATGGAACTTTCATTCATGCGAAACTCAAACTACCCCTGAAAATTTGGTCGGATTCAGGCCCGTTTTTTCCTTGAAAAACGAAATTCTGGAGGGAAGATTGATCCCTAGTTAGCTTACTCCAATGGACAAGGAGTGGGCTAACTAGGGAGAAATCTTCCCTCATTAGTTATTTTTCCTACAGGTTTTTCAGTGGTCTGCTTTTAAATTTCCTGTCAATACAGAACTTTGATCGATTTTCTGAGCATTTGGGTTGGTTTAAAATGGGGCAAAACCCCTAAAATTAAGTTTTGAAATGATAGGGAACATATTCCGCTTTTCAGGTTTCAAAATCAACACGGTGTTACTTGGCAGATTACCTTAGTTCCAGCGTCAACAATGTTTTTTTGGTAATAGTGTATACAGTGCGATGGATAGGTGAATTGTTGTCACGTTTGTACAATGAGTATTATGAATGGAGTGGAAGATTTAAGGAGATGTGATGAGCGGTTTATCATCATATAAATTGTGTGCAGTAAGGAGTATTCATTTGGTTCCGCTTTCGATCGCTATTTTGGGAGGATTCCAAGTTGATTTGCGGAAAAGTGAGAGTTATCAAGCACGATAGAACTATATGAATAAGTGATTTATGTTGTAAATATACATACATTCCCAATGTTGCCCTAATGTGTACAAATTCCACTGTTGTAATGTGTTTTTTTTTCCATGGAAAAAGGTTGTAATTTTATTAATGTAATATAAAATTACATCCGCAGATATATATTTGCTATAAAAGTATAGACAAAATATATATTGTCTTTGCATTGTCCTTTCAAAAAATAAATGTATGTTCATCATCTACATATTCATAAGAAGAAGTATGCCATGACTTCAAGTCATGTACATTGTTTATCCAAAAACCAGGAGTATCTGATGCACTTCCTGTAGCTTTAGTAATTTGCTCCGGTATGTTCGGGTTATTTTATATTTGTCCTTCCTGGAAGGGCCGATGATAATAAAAACTGCCATTTTTTGTGTATTATGTAATATGCCATGAACCATATTCTAGTTGTGCAGCTTCTTTGGAAAGTCGGTCGACTAATGCATTCCTTTCCCTGTAGATATGTGAAAGAGAGATATTGTCAAAAGTTGAGATTGTCCTTATTACTTCAACAAGAAAAGGTCTAAGTCTAGCAGTGTGACAAAAATGTTCTTGTTTAGACCAATTGATGATAAGTAAGGAGTCCCCAAAGACTTGTAGCGTAGAACAACCCTTTTCTACTGCGAAGAGGAGAAGTAGTTTCAGTGCCATGATTTTAGAGAAATTGTTGGTGTCAGGCCCCAATCCAGCCCTAAGATAGAAAAAGTGTTGTTCTGACAGGTAAAGACAACCCCCTACCCCACAATTTATTTGATCGCTCGTGGTTGCCCCGTCAAAGTAGGCCCAAGGTCAGCTTGTATCTATCTGTTCGATCTGAGTTTGGCGGATGTTTTTCGTTCTTGGCCCGTCTCCCAAGTTGAGAGAAGCGAGGATACTTAGACAATTTGCAGCCAACTAAGGAGCAGACTGTGGTTCATCCCTAAAAATGGAGTTGTTCCTGGCGATCCATACCCCCCATGTAGCTATGAGGGGAAAGGATTTTTTTTTTTTGGTGTCCTATTGGAGAGCCAACCGGTTAAGGCTGCTTCAAAAGATTCTCCTTGCCATGTACCAATGGCCAAGTTTAATTTGGAAGCTTCCTCCCATATCGATAGGGTGAAGGGACATCGTAAAAAGAGATGTTCAGTTGTTTCCCCCTGTGCTTTGCAAAGTGTGCACCAGCTCGGCCCATGGAATTGTCTTCTTTGGAGTACGTCTCATGTAGGCACTTTGTTTTCTAAGATTGACCAGGTTAATAACTTGCTTTTTGTTGGGCACTTTTGTTTCCAAAGTTTCTTCCACCACCACTTCACTTCTTGTTGGAAAGGGTCGGAGTTTAAAATGACATATCCATCTTTTGGGGTGTAGTAGCCTCCCGAGTCTCCATCCCAAATGAGTTCGTCCTCCCTTTCACTCAGTCGAATGTTGGCTCTCCCAAGTGCTCTGAGGTAAAGATTCCAGTTTAGCGAGTCAATATCATTTAACCCCAGTGTTCTGACGTCTTTCCAGCCTTGGTGCCACATAGTGGTATGGAGAGGTTCCGCGACTTGAGCCAAATAGTAATAGCCCCCATGATCTAGTTCTGTGTAGAGATCGGTTGGTAGTATATGTTCCCTTTTGGATCCCGCCCAGGGGTCTTGGCCGATTCTTAGTGATTTTCCAGAGCCGACCATCCAAGCTAATTTGTTTCCAATCACTGCAAAGGCTTGCAGTACTGATTTCCACATAACAGAGATTCTAGTTGTCTGAAGGGAGGGGCTCCTGATCCATTCAGTCAGGGTAAGGGAAGCCACATATTTTCGCAAGACAACTGTAGTCCAAAGGTTGTTTGTTGTGATCAGTCTCCAAACTAATTTTTCCGCCAGTGCTTTGGAGAAAAGGAAAATATTTGTAATCCCCAACCTCCCAAGGCCTTTGGTTTGGCTATTTTGTCCCAACGTGCCCAAGGTAGTACCTGGTTCTCCGATTTCCATCTCCAAATATAGGAGAAAGATAGATTTCTTGCCTTTTCCAGTATGCCCTTTGGGATCCATGAAAGAGATATCCAGTAGACAGGAATAGCTTCCAGTACCGACTTAATGAGGACTAATCTTCCGGCCCTTGAAAGCCATTTGTTACTCCAGGTCTTCAACCTTTTTTCCAGTTTTGCGAGCAACCACGGCAAATCTGTCTTCCTATAATCATTTAGTTTTAGGTGAAACCCAAGGTATTTGAGGCCCTCCTCCAAATTGAGAGTTTGAAAAGGAAGAAGGTCGAGGTAATACCATGTTTGTTATTCCGTTGTCAGGGAGAAGAGGATACTGGATTTTTGAGCATTGATCTGCATGCCAATGGTTGTTTTGAAAAGTGTTAGGCCCTCTGAGAGTGTGTCTGCATCCCGGGATGAGCCATCGCAAAATATTAAAATATCGTCGACGAAGAGCAAGTGGGTGATGGTCAGTCCATTTGTGATTTTGATACCAGCGAATCTTCCACCCAATTTTTCCCCGGATAAGAATCAGTTGA
>ML804702.1:32507-45680 GCA_009831015.1 Picea engelmannii
AGGGAAAGAGTAGTATTCTGTCACTGTTTGTTCCAGATCCAGGTGGATCTGGGGAGATCGGTTCGTGTCCGCACTTACGGATTTATCCTAAAACACCTAGGATTAAGAGTCGCAAGGGAAATGGGAATTCAGGAGGTAGAAGTGTTCAGAGATGCAGAGTTGGTGGTCTAGCAGATCAGAAACGCTTATCAAGCTAAGAATCATCGACTCAGAAGCTACATAAATGAGGTATGGGACTTAATTGACAATGTCTTCTCAGCATTCAACATTTATTTCATCCCAAGAGAGAAGAACATAGTGGATGATTCCTTGGATACATCATCGAGCAGTTTCAAAGTGCCCTTGCCGCCCAAATTCAGATACGATGTAGAAGTAAAATACAGGCCCTCCATACCTGACAACATCAAACATTGGAAGGTATTCGAGGATGATCTTGAGATCAAGAGATTCTTGGAGACTGTCGAAGAATTTTTAGAGATGCATATCGACCAAGACTCTGTCTCTGAAGAGGAGCTTGATGGGGGTAAGTTTCTGAGTAAAATTGCAGAGCGTAACATTGTTTAGCTCCCTAGCAACCATATTCCAAGGGGACTGGTTCCTTTGGAAAGGTTTTTTGATAGAAATGATGTGTCATTAAAAGGGGAAATCTCGGAGGATGATGTTGATACTATTCAGTACAACATTGACACTGAGAGTGAACCCAAGTTTGTCAAATTGTCAAGAAGTCTGACAAAGGAACAGAGGTCTAAATACACTGGACTTTTGAGGGAATTTGTTGATGTTTTTTCCTGGACCTATGAAGATCTCAAAACATATAACACTTATGTCATTGAGCATAAAATCCCGTTGAAAAGGGAAGCGAAGCCATTTAGGCATAAGCTAAGATAGATCAATCCTATGTTGTTGCCTATCATGGAGAGGGAAGTGAAGAAGTTGCTACAGGCCCAGATCATCGTACCACTGAGATACTCAGAGTGGGTGGCCAACTTGGTCCCAGTAAGGAAGAAGAATGGAGAAATCAGACTCTGTGTAGACTTTAGAAACCTGAACAGGAGCTCACGGAAGGATAACTACCCCTTACCAAAGATGGAACATATATTGCAGAGGGTAACATGAGCATCCAGGATGTCCATGATCGATGGTTTCTCTGGCTACAACCAAATCTCTGTTCTGCCTGAGGACAGGGAAAGGACGACATTTACCACTCCATGGGGCACTTTCATGTATGTCAAAATGCCTTTTGGATTGATGAATGCAGGGGCAACGCTCCAACATGCCATGGATATAGCTTTCATTGGGGAAAAGGATAAATTTGTGGTCATCTATCTGGATGACATAACAGTATTTTCAAAATCTGATAAAGAACATTGTTGTCATCTCATAAAGGTTTTCCTGAAATGAAGGAGTTTTGGCATTTCATTAAACCCCAAGAAATCTTTGTTCGCCCTGCATGAGGGAAAGTTACTAGGCCACATAGTATCAGCAGAAGGAGTCAGGATCGATCCTAGTAGAGTTGAGGCAATACAAGCCTTATCGATCCCGAGATCCAGGAAGGAGGTCCAATCTTTCCTTGGCAATATTAATTTTATGAGGAGGTTTGTTCCTAACTTTGTTGAGGAGGTAAAACTTATAACAACCATGTTAAGGAAGGGAAATGAAGTAAGGTGGACTTCCGAATCGCAAAAATCTTTTGAGAAAATAAAGAAGGCCTTGACTAAAGCCCCTGTGCTTATCAGTCCCGATTACTCAAAGGATTTCCTTATTTTCTCCTTTGCCTCACCTGACACGGTGGTTGTTGTTTTATTACAGACAAACAAGGTTGGGCTAGAGCAGCCTATTGCCTATTTCAGCCGAGCATTGAGGGATGTCGAAGTCAAGTATGAAACTATGGAGAAGCAGGCCTATGCCCTGGTAAAGGCTCTCAAGGCCTTTAGAACCTATGTCCTGCAGTCAAAAATCATTGCCTATGTTCCCTCAGCTGCTATCAAAGACATTCTTATTCAGCCTGACATAGACGCGAGGAGGAGTAAGTGGATAGCCAAGATTCTGGAATTTGACCTGGAAATAAAGCCTACCAAATTGATCAAAGGTCAAGGTTTAGCCAAGTTGTTGGCTGAAGCAAATTTCCAAGCTTTGGGGTTAGTTTCATCAACGAATGCTCGGAAATTCAATAGGATCGACTGTCTGAAATAGACCCTTAAAGGGAGCCTCCATTGGCTCGATATCCCTGGTATAAGGATGTCATATATTTCCTGCAAGAGTTGCGACCTCCAGACAAAAACAAGGCAAAGGCTCTGAAGCTCAAAGCAGTCAGATACTGCCTTATCGATCAAGTTTTATATTGGAAAGACCCCCTGGGGTTGCTTTTGAAATGTGTAGATCTGCAAGAGGCTGACAGGATCATGGTTGAATTTCACGACAGCCTATGTGGAGGGCATCATTCCTAGAAAACCACGGCCTACAAAATCCTCAGGGCTAGATACTACTGGCCCACCGTATTTACTGACGTCTGCAAAAGGGTCAGAGCCTGCATCAAATGTCAAATATTTGCAGGAAAACAATAGCTCAAGTCTTTGTCGTGAAATCATGTGGTTGTTTCAGGACCTTTCCAGCAATGGGGCCTAGATTTCATTGGAGAAATTCACCCCGCTTCCAGTGGGCAGCACAGATGGATCCTAACTGCTACAGATTTCTTTACCAAGTGGATTGAAGCTATCCCCACCAGGAGTGCTTCCCACAAGGTAATCATTGGTTTCTTGGAAGACCTCATCACAAGATTCAGCTGCCCGAGTAAGATTGTCACTGATAACGTAGCCTCTTTCAGGGTTGAGCTGTTAGCCAAGTTCTGTGAGCAATTCGGGATCAAACTGATTCACTCCACCCCATACTATCCCTAGGGCAATGGTTTAGCAGAGTCCTCCAACAAAAGCCTGATAAGGATCATCAAAAGACTGTTGGAAGACAACAAGAAGGCCTGGCATTCAAGATTGAAATTTTCTCTATGGGTCGATCGAGTGACCACGAAGAGATCTCTAGACATCTCTCCTTTCCAATTAGTCTATGGAGCAGAGGCTGTCTTTCCTTCCCATTTAGCAATTCCTATAGCAAAATTCCTCCAGGATCATCGAGAGGAGCCTGATGACATAATCAGGAGAATTCATCAGCTAGTGGAAGTCCAGCAGGCCAAGGAGCAGGTAATGGGCAGAATTTAGGACCATCAACAAAGGATCAAGCAGGTTTTTGATAAGAAGGCCAAGAAGGAAGAGTTTCGGATAGGAGACCCGGTACTGAAATGGGATGCTCCTAAACAAGATAAAGGCAAGCACGGAAAATTCGAAGCCCTGTGGATCAGGCCTTTCAAAGTCTCCGAAGTATTCTCGAATAACACCTACAGGTTACGGGATTTGAAGGATCAAGAAGCTTTCAATGGCCCTGTGAATGGGAATTTCCTAAAAAGATTTTTCTCTTAAGCCGCACATGGCTCTTTCGCAGTTGTAAATATTGTTTTTCTTTCCATCTTTAAGTTTTAAATAAATGACTCCATAGCCCAACAGCAAGGCATTGGAACTGCAAAACAAGTCCTTAGAGCATCACAGGGACGACTCTATCCCCCATGGAGCCTAATGTTAGTAACAATTCTTGTCTTGGGCACAAGAGTATTTAGGTCTGCAAGTTGCACGAGAAGCGCCCAAGCGCAGCACGGAAAAATCTCGTTTCAGGCTTCCAAGCAAGTAAGCGGGTGAAATTATATTGTCAACGGTCTGGATTCATCCATAGGAGCAGATCGACGGTCGACGGGAAATCGCGGTTAGCGGAGTTGCGCCGAGATTAGCGCGATGGATAGCGCCCATATTGCATATAGGAGAGGATAGCAGCCATCCATTCAAAGGACGCGTGGCACGAGATCTAGTCACGTTGGCATTTCAGCATTCGGGAGTTCGAAGGGGGAGGGTTCCATGTCATGCTACATCTCGAAACCCCGAAACCCGAAGCGCCGAAAGCGCACAAAGTCGGGCCTGCAATATCGCCAAGTGAGTTCAGGACCGTCAGATCTGAGAGGGACACGTGGCACCCAATTCAGCCATCTCGACGTTTCGCTCATCGCGACTGTGATAAGAAAGGATCGACTCCTTCCTATTCACGAACGTCGAAAGCGCCTTTGAGAATAAACGCAGGGTCACAACTCGTGGTCACTTGGGAAATAAAAGAGTTGTGCAAGAGGGGCCAAAGGCATCGGGTTTAGTCATAGAAGGGATCATCACGATCTCCAGGTGCCATCTGATTCAATCTCAATCTTGGTTCTCGATTGGAGTAAATGAAGGTGAGAGGGGGTGGTTGAAACCTCTCCTCACTCATTAAGCGTAAAGTATGGAGGATCTAGCAAGCTGTCTGCCTGAGAAGGTCCTCTGCACTGATTTTCTTTCCAAAGACGCCATGCCGATTCCTCGACTAGCCAGAGAGGTCTGCACACGCTAACTCGGCACTTAATGGCTCAGCTACTCCCCTTGCAGGAGCCATGCGCAGTTAAGGTGGACTCTGACGAAGAATATCCGTCCAAGTTTGACTGAAGGGACACCGCGCCTTGGATGACTGAGCATGCCTCTGTTAGGCGAATTTTTCTGAGTATATAGACTCAATCTTTGTATTTTGTAATCCATCGATGGTTGAGCGAGGCTCCCGGTTGTAAAACTTAAATGAAGCATTGTTATTCTGGTTATGCATGGACTCTTGAGACTTCTTGCCTTATGAATGTCAGTTTCTTTCACGTCTTTGTTTACACCGTGTTAGAGCAGCTCGGAATTGGAGGATCCAGTGGAGTTGTAATTGTTATAGGATGATGTAGGTTGGATCACTGTAATAGTTGCATTGTTTCTAATCGGTCCCTGTGATTTTCTTAGCGCTAGACGACTTGGAATTGGAGGATCCAGTCAAGTCCCCCTTTCAGTTTCTCGAAACCCTGAACCAAGAGGATCTTGCATTCATAGTTTTTCTTCTACAAACTACTGAAAGGCTTGTTGCCTGAGGTAGTTTGCTCACTCCTCTCACCAAGTCTTCAACCTGCTCATCTTTAAATCAACTCACTGACTGAAGTTAGATCAAGACCTCCTTTGTTCCTTACATACCGGACTTAGTTCCCGAGTTAGAGCGATACCTTCCCGAGTCTCTACCCATTTGATCACCCATTAAAACTATCGTGACATAAAACTGATGGGCGTTGGGCTCTGCTCCTATAAGCAATCCAAGAGTGACTTCTGACGCTAACACCCGGAGTAGTGTGTCCCAGTTGAGTGGGGGCCCTTGTTGTAGGTGAAGGGACCAATGCAACTTCCACTGAAAAGAGAGCTCCCATATCCAGCGAGGTCCTCCGCTCCGGGCTTGGTACTTTTGTGATCGGACCCTCTACACTCCGAAAACCCATACCCTTGAAGTCTTATGTATCCAACGCAGTTTCCATCTTTTTCCCTGGAGGAGAGAGCGAGGATTTCGAACCTATGGATTTTCGAACCATTCCTTTGAAGGGTAGGGGGCAGGATGCCACGCCATGTCCATATATGTGGCATCTATGACATCTGAAGGGTATTCCTTCATAGTCCAGCATTTGTACAATAGTCCCTGCCACCGAGTTGATTGTAATCTCCTGAGGCAAACCCTTTTTCAGATCAAGTTTTACCAAGATACAAGCCACCGTCATGAGTCTTGTTTCTTCGAAGGACATGTCTGCTTCTAAAAAGCTTCCCAGAAAGTTACCAATGGCCGCAAACCTGTGAGAGTTCCAATACTGCATTGGGAACTCAGGGAGTCGTACCCAGATGGGTTCTTTGTCGACGCATTCCTTCTTGGCATCAAAGGTTGGGGTCCATTGTTTGAGAATAGTAGGGGTGTCAGCTATACACCAAACCTTTTTTAGTACCCAGTCCACCTCCTCCGAAGCTGTAAAAACGAAAGCGAACTAGCCCCTTGTGAAAAGCCGAATACGTGGCATCTGGGAAAGTTCTGATAACCAGGTTTTTGTGACCCATCCTTTGAGGAAGGCCAGTCCCAAGTTCTTCCCTCTTACTCTGCCCACCACTGCTTTTTCCGAGAGTTCCATGACCCATTCCATCTCTACGTCCTCTCCAAAAGCCAGTCGTTCTGATACTACCCTAACTCGAGCACACCGAGCAGGCTTCATTCTTCCTTCCTTGTTTTGTGTTTCTATACATGTCGGGCTTCCTTAAGTGGGAAAAGTTCGGGTGGGTGATCTTTCTATTCGGGAGGGAGGTCAGCAGTTTGTTCTGATACTACCCCACCGCTGATTTCCTTCACTCCCCTGTCCAATGGTGGTGTGGCTTCCGCTGTATCTGCATCCACTAGGAACTCTGAAGGCGAGAAGATAGGTCGAGAGGGTAACCCCTCAGTGAACAAGTTCGAAATCTCAGTTGCAGTGACCGCTGCCAGTTCCGAATAGGAGAAGGTTGTTTCTGTGGATAGTTCGCTCGAGCCAAACCCCAGGCTGCCTGCGAAATCCCCCACCCTCGCTAGGAAGGAGACGTGTTCACTCCCCCAACCTTTGGAGTAATTTGTGTCGTCCGTGAGAGGCAGAAGGTTAGTCAAGGGATGTACCGAACCTACCCATGGCGCCAGCGAATTTCCCTGACCTCCAGCCTCCTCAAAACGAGGTACCCACTGTTCACTGACCGATTTCCCCGAGGAAACAGACCTTGTCAGTTGCCATGTCCCACCTGGCTGCAATCGATTTCCCAAAAGTTCTCCTCCAAACGTGGACGCTACGCCAGGCAGCGGCTGTCCCTCTACCCTAATTAAGATGGGTTTCCCCTCCTCCAGAAGCGGCTCCATTTCTCGGTAACAATCCAGAAAAAAGAATAAAGTGCAAAAAAAACGCGGGCCCGGTCCGATCGCCCAGTATCTTGTCCCAGCCAAGTAGTCTATTCTATCGGTTTACTGCCATTAAAATGCCTCCGACATCCACTGTTGTAATGTGTTAGTTGTTTAATCTATCTATTTTAAAGCAGAGTTTTAGCTTTTTTGTTACAATACTAAATACAGAAAAGAAACCTATGAACGAACGACTCGTTTTGAGAACACTCCTCCATCAATGCGTATGTCTTATATATACACATTTGATCCTAAACGCTACGTTACAGTGAGACATAACAGCCATTAAAGTTGATCTTCGGATTTACGAAGCACATATTTATTTTAATTTGTTAAGCATATATGTCAGTAATGCATTCTCAAGTATCTATTAATTTAGTTTGTGTTTGGCACTTCCAAGATCAAAAAAATACTTTATGGTACATTAACACTATTAACATTTTAAACATGGTATACATATGGAAATCTTCCATAGCCCTTTTTAAATTGTCCAATCGAAGATAGGGTATAATTTAAAAGAGTTATGAATGTTTCTTTGACACTTATATATATTAATTTAATTATTTTAAATTAATTTAACTTAGAATGGACAGAGATAAACGACCGGGTTACTCTGAGCTGGTTGGGCCCCATTAGTATTTCCTAGAATTTGAAACATATGTTTTTTTTTATTTAATTCATCATTTTAACCATCAACCTGTAAATATGATTGTGGGATTCACCAACCCAAATTTTACCAAGTCTGTTATTTATTGTGGATCGAGTTACTATGAACAGAAACCGCATCAAGAAGGTTAGGAGGAGGCATTGTTGTTTTATTTATTTCATATACTCTGGAAACCACTATCTCTATAATTGTATGCACCCTGTATAATTTTAGAAAAGATGAAATTGACTGTTGTTTTAATCATAAGTAGAGTTTTAATACTTTATTTATTGTTGATGGTAGTTATTACGTTGAAAGGCATACACCTATTAATAATGAGCATAATTAATCACTTTTTAATTTAAAATTTTACTCTGATGGTTAACAATTGAAGATGTTGGCATATTCTTAGTCCTCCTCTCAAATCAATTAATGTGATTTCCTCTTCATAACTTTCTTGTATTTTTGAATGCATCCTTTAACTTGTTTACCTTTTAACATTTACCTAATCATATTAAAAAATTACTGTAGCACTATATGATTGCCACGTTTAAATGATTAAACTTTGGATTTAGCACGCTAGTTGTGCTGACTTTAGATGCTCATTTTCTGATTATGAGTTTCATTTTTTGGCTGTGCATTTCATTTTCTATCCGCTTCTTTTGACGTTCATCAGCCACGGTTTCGAATGGCTGTGATAGTTATTGTACATGTCTAAAAATACATATGATATTGATGTAACCATAATTCTCTTATGGAGTGTTAAAATTTATATAAATAATTTTTTTTTTTATAAAAAATGGAATATAAAAAGAAATTAAATTCTTGGGTGACGGCTATTGACAGCCTGCTTCGCTGCATCATATTCCAAGAAGTATCAATTTTTTTCACTGTAGAAGATTTGCTGCTAATTTAGAATAATCTATTACTAGATTTCCCTTAGAATAGTCATTTTTTCACTGTAGCGGAGTTGCTGCTAATTTAAGAATAATCCATTACTCGATTTCCCTTTCGTGCAAGACTTCGATGGAGACCTCACGAAGATCTTGGAAATATCTGTTATCAAAGATCTTTCACTGGAAGACACAGAGAACTGAGAGACCAACGAATGGCTCAGTTGATCATTCCCTCTTATCTGCTCGGTTGATCAAAACCAAAGAATGTTAACGCTCACTCATCATATGGGTGAGTCATAAAGCTGCTAGTGAAAGTAATTCATAAAGTTGGGGAAAGCCTCTTAAAAAAATAAACAATATTCTTTATATAAGAATTTTTTTGATGCATGCAGTGACATCGATTCAAGATCTGGCTTCATAAACATTTCAATAACATGTTCAATAAACAAGGCATCTATATATGCTTGTTATAGTCAATGGAAATAATATAGTAATGCAACTCTCGGCATTTCCTACAGCTTGGGAACTGGAAAAGTTTCCAAATGAATGGGAATTGTTTTGGAAATTTGGGAGTTTTTTTTGGAGCTTTAACATCAAGAAAATGGGAACTTGGGAACAAGTTTCAGAAATAGAGAGCTTTAAATTAAAATTGTATTAAATTAAAATGTAAATACTTTTATTCTATTATTATAAATACATAATTTATTACAAATGTTTTCAAAATATCAATATAAAACAAAAACTAAACTACACTAAATATTATTTTAAAAATTATTTAAGTAAAAAAAACTTAATAATAGTCACTTTATAGTTGTGGATATAATTTAATGCATTTGCTTCAGTTTGTTGTTGGTATCAACCAACCATATCATTGATTTTTATTGTATTTTCATATTACAAGAGTAGTATTATTTAGCTTTTTTCAATTAAAACAAGAATAATGCTTCAAATTTACAAAGATGTTTGAAGTTTATATATATAAAACAAGAATAATGCTTCAAATTTACAAAGATGTTTGAAGTTTATATATAATAAGAATAATGCTTCAAATTTACAAAGATGCTTTAAAATAAGGCTTCATTATAGTTATCTAATTCAATTTTCATCCATAATGGGCTACTAGAACACAAAAATGTTCATTCAAAAATCAAATCACTAGACACAAAATTATTTTATAAAATTGAAAGAAATTTAATACAATGCCTTTCAAGTAAATTTGAAAACAGATGATGCATAGACCGCATAGGATAGCTTTTTGAATGGAAGAAACATTTTGAAGAGAAATTGCAATGGCGGGACTACTCGATCCAAAAATGTTCGTTGAAGCAAACCAGTCAACACAAAAGTTTATGAAATTGGCATATTAAATAAATTCTCCTTGAGTCATTATCATTAAAGTAGTTAGTTTTTTTTAAGTTTAGGAAGCTTAGGAAATGGTACGAAAAGTTTCTAATTGAATGGGAACTGTTTTGAGAAAATGAGAGCTTGGGAACAAGTTTCTCAAATAGAGAACTTTAAATTAAAATTGTATTAAATTAAAATGGATATTTTAAATAAATATAATGAAAATATTTTTATTCCATTATTACAAATACATAATTTATTACAAATATTTTCATTATATTTATTTAAAATATCAATATAAAACAAAAATTAAATTACACTAAATATTATTTTAAAAATTAATTAAGTAAAAAACTTTAATAATAAGCACTTTATAATTGTGGATATGAAAAAATTTAGTGGATGTATGTTTTCCTTCAAGCTCATACTAAACATGAAAGTCCAATAAATCAATACCCTATCCATGGCAAGTATTTGGGCCACTCTGTTGTTGCTATCAACCAACCATATCATTGACTTTTATTGTATTTTCATAATACAAGAAGTACTATTTATCTTTTTCCAATCAAACCAAGAATAATGTTTCAAATTTAAGAAGATGTTTGAAGTTTATATCTGTAAAGTTTAATTTTAAAAAGATGTTAAAATTTTATATATGTATTTTCAATTTTGTTTTTCATTTTCTAATCTAATACAAATCAAATTAGTAATTTAGATATTATAGTTGTTACAATAAAAACAAAGTTATCATGGATTATCATTATCTCAATACATTGTAATTTAAAATATCATTATACTCTAAAATATTTTTTATATTTTTTTAATACATATTATATATATGTTCCTGCAACATAGAAATCACACTAAATTATTTTTAAAATTTTATTTTTAAAACAAAACAATTTATTTTATTAATAAAAACATCCAATATTATTATTCATTTATTCAATTTATCTCTATTTGCCCATTCAATTCAACTTATCTCTTTTTACCCATTCAAATTGAATGTAACTTATGAAATGTTATGTTGTTATAGTATTTATATTAAAAAACTCAACCTTTATATTAGAGTTAAAGTGTAAAAATGAAAAAAAAAAAAAAAAACATTACAACACTATTCAAATTAAACTCTCCACATACAATCCAACTTAAATTTAACATAATTGAAAAATAATATATATCTTTTTACTCTTTAAAATGTCACTACTTCATATAAAAACAATATATATCTTTTTACTCTTTAAAATTATCACTACTTCACATAAAAACAATATACATCTTTTTGCTCTTTTAAATAGTGAGTGCAACTAAATTAATTGTAAAAAAATTGAAAGATATATCTTTTTTACTCTTTGAGTACAAACTAAATTCATTGTAAAAATAGTAAAATTGTTACTACTTCCAATTTCAAGGTAAGTGACATAAAAATAACAAATAAAATATTTATAGATAATGAATGAAAAATAACAAAACAACTCAAATCAAAGATACAACTATCTCAATCAATTTAAGTGATTTAATAAATGCTCGGAAGACGAAACAAAAGAATATTATAATTTCAAAAAATTTGAATATTATGAAACAAAAATTCGGAAGATATTCAAGTATCAAGATACAAGACTTTAAAAAGTTTTATTATTCACAATGTAAGACATGAGAGTAATTTTTTTTCAAATTGAGGGAATAACACTATATCGAGTCCTGATGAGAATGCCATATCTATAAGCTTATAAGAATGTTACTTGGAGTTAGTTTAAATAATTAAGAGGAATGTTTTTTTTTAATTTATTTTTATTAATAACATATTGAGTTTTTAATAAGTTTATTCTTAATAATTTTGAGTTAAAGAAATGTTACCAAAAATATTAATCATAAATATTATACATATAACTAATTGTATTATTATAAATTTATATAAATTGTTTGAATATCATAAATTTATTTTTATTTTTATTAATTTTGAGCTAAAAAACTGTTATCTAAAAATGCTAATAATAAACATTATATATATAATTAGTTTTATTGTTTTTTAAATTATAAAAATAGTATAAAATTCTATTTCATATTTTATAAAAATTTACAATATTAACACAAATTTATAATAAAATTTAAGTATGGTGTTTAAAATTTTCCTATTGATACTCAAGCATCATAATAATCATATTAAAAAAAAAAGTGCTTAAAATTCTTGTGGTGGTTAAAATTTGCTTGTGGATACTCAACAAAATAATAATTATAATAACCATCATAAAAAGGTGTTTAAAATTTGTCTATCAATACCCATCAAGATAATTCTTACAACAAGCTCTGCCCAGTGTCCTGATACTCATGAAAAATAATAAACATATAAAAAAGTGCTTAAAATTTATTATAATAAAATTCCTGTGTAGTGCTTAAAATTTTGCTCAGTGTATTGATACTATGCAAAATAATAATCATATAATAAAGTGCTTATAATAATCATATAAAAAAGTGCTTAAAATTTGTTATAATAAAATTCTTGTATGGCCCTTAAAATTTTGCTCAGTGTATTGATATGCAAAATAATAATCATATAATAGTACTTAATAAATTTCCTGTATGGTGCTTAAAATTTGTTTATAAAGACTTAGCAAAATAATAATCATAATAACCAGCATAAAAAAAAAATTCTTAAAATTTGCTTATCAATACCCATCAAGATAATTCGTACAACAACCTTTGCTCAGTGTAATTATTATCAGGAACATTGTTGAGTGCTCTGTATTGGTCTATTTACTTGTATTGAAAGGTTTATTATGCAATTCTATTAAAATGGATGATGCAACAACTTCAGCTGTGTAATTATTTTCATATTTTGAAAACAAAACTGTTAGTTATTTCAGAGTGCAATACAATACAAAGCTGTTCATTATTTCAAAGTGCAATCCATAAAATTTTAAGAAAATTGCCAATATAAATAGGGTTAAGAAAATGGCCAATATAAAAAGAAAATGGCCGATATAAATAGGGCAATCATTATTCGGCAAATTGTACAAAATAAGGCTTCACCATAGTTATTTAATTCAATTTTCATCCCTACAGTGGGCTACTAGAGCACAAAAATGTTCATTCAAAAATCAAATCACTGGACACAAAATTTTATTTTATAAAATTGAAAGAAATTTAATACAATGCCTTTGAAGTAAATTTGAAAACAGATGATGCATAGACCGCATAGGATAGCTTTTTGAATGGAAAAAACATTTTGAAGAGAAATTGCAGTGGCTGGACTTGGACTACTCGATCCAAAAATGTTCGTTGAAGCAAAACCACTCAACACAAAAGTTTGTGAAATTGCCATATGAAATAAATCCCCCGTGTGCCAGTATCTTTAGGGCTGTCAAAACAAGATGGGAACGAGAGGCAGCGTGACAGTTCTGATTAAACTTG